>VSMD01111635.1:0-14282 GCA_008750895.1 Mirza zaza | reverse complement strand
CATTGCACTCATTATGTATGTATATTCCCATCCCCTCCTCCCCCCTCCCATCTGCCCAACACCCGATAAATGTTATTCCTGTATATCCACTAGGTGTTAATCAGTTAATACCAATTTGCTGGTGAGTACATGTGGTGCTTATTTTTCCATTTTTAGGATACTTCACTTAGACAAACTCTTTAGCAGTTTATAATCTAGTAGGGAAATCTAGAAAGAGCTCAAGTATCTCAGGGCATGATGAGCCTGAGGGAGATGTGATTAAATTCCTTAATAAGACAACCAGTGAGCCAGACAGACAGAAATCACAGCAGCCAAATTTCCTTCTTTAAGCTCAGAGAGTAAATGCCACTAATAATGCAAAATAGGCAATGCAAAATCATTAACTTTAAATAATCCAATTCAGCAGACAAAAGGAAGTTTAAACGTAATAGCACACTGCTCTAAAGGTATCAAAGTTTAATATTATCTGATATTATCAGGAGCTAATAGCTAATTTTTTAAAAAAATATATAGTATCACAGTATCATTTTTCTAAGATACACAGAGCTGGAAAATATACCTAAAACTGAAAGAATACTGATGAAATATTTAGTCATTCAACAAACATTTCTGAGTACCAGCACAAGTATTGTTCAAAAGTGAACAAACAGACCAGTGTGATTTTGAATCACACTTGCTTTCCCACTTACTAGGTTTGTATTCTTGGGCAAAGTGCTTAACCATGAGGATTAAATGTGAACAGATATCAAGGACTTAGCCAAGTATATGGCAATAGTAAGTGCTTAAAAAATACTATATATTTATTATGTAAGAGTCATCTTAAATGGCACCCCAATAGCAATGACCTTTACTCACACACAATGTAAAAATATATTCTATATAAATTATAGTTAAGATTTTTTAGTATCTGATAGAATTTAACCTCCTCAAACAGCAAAGATTTATCTTTCTTATTCACTGCTACAGCCCCAGCAATTAGAACAGTACCTGGTACAAATATTTGATAAATAAATGAAACAACAAAAATATAATGAAAGAAAATATAAAAATATGGAACAAATATCTCTAATTGTTAAACAGGTTGTTTCCAATTTTTTGCTGTATAAATAATGCTATGACAAATATTATTTATACAAATCACTATGAGCATCTTTAACTATTCTTTAGGATACCTTTCTAGAAAAAGAATTATACATTTAGGTTCCTTAAAGCACACTGCTAAATACTGTCTCCTAAAAAGTTATCAATTCGTATTCCCAAAAGAGTGTAGCACTGTGATGTTCCTACCAGATGTAGGGAAAGAAACTTTCTAAATTTATAAGTGATAAAAAGATATCACACACAAAAAAAGTGATAGATTAGTTTTTCTTAACAATCTTAACAAGTAAAGACTGTTTCTTAACAATCTATATATGCTTTTCAAGGCCAGGCGCGGTGGCTCACGCCTGTGATCCTAGCTCTCTGGGAGGCCGAGGTGGGCGGATCATTTGAGCTCAGGAGTTCCAGACCAGCCTGAGCAAGAGCAAGACCCCATCTCTACTATAAACAGAAAGAAATTACTTGGCCAACTAATATACAGAGAAAAAAAAAAAAATTAGCTGGGCATGGTGGCACATGCCTGTAGTCCCAGTTGCTTGGGAGGCTGAGGCAGCAGGATTGCTTGAGCCCAGGAGTTTGAGGTTGCTGTGAGCTAGGCTAACGCCACGGCACTCACTCTAGCCTGGGCAATAAAGTGAGACTCTGTCTCAAAAAAAAAAAAAAAAAAAAACAACAATCTATATATGCTTTTCAGATAATGATGACACAACAGAATTTTTTCCTATTCTCAATCATAAGCATTAAGTAGTTTAATACATTAACTCAATAGTCTTTACAACCATTTTATGACATGGAGGTTTATCTCTTCCCATTTCATAGTTTCATCACCTTTAACTTTCCCTGGGTTAGGTTATAAATCCAGGTCAATCAGCTTTCAAATCCTATGCTCCTCTCATTATATTAAATACTACATAAAATAAATGTAATTTTAAAAATAATGAAGGACAAAGCTAAAATTATAGTCAAGTAAGGCTATTCAACATGGACTAATTGTACTCAAAATGCATAAGCATTATATCTGGAATATACTAAGAATAAATATTTGTTAAGGTAATGAATAAATGAATGGTGAAGGCCCCTTTTCTTCAAATATTTAAAACTAAACAGCTATGCCAAAAGTCTTCTCATAGTTAATACCATGATTAGATTCATTTTAAGGTGACTTCTTTCAAATCTTATGAATATAGGCACAGTGGACAGTATAAATCCATGATATTTAAAATAATGTAAATCTACATATATAAGTAATTCTGAGTTGGAAAGAAACAAATTGACCTTTATGTAAAAATACATGTTTATTACAGATTCTGACAAATCATAGGAAAATAACATCTGTCTCCACAGTATACTAACTATATGCAGTGATAGAATAGAAGCCTAGATCACTTACTGGCCTCATCACTCAACAATGGTATTTAGAGAAAGAAATCCAAGGTTCTGTAATATAGACAAGTATGCACACAGACTATGCAGTCACTATCTGTGAAACACAAAAAGTCTAGGAGAAAGTCTAGGAGAAGCAGAAAAACAAAAATCAAAGACTCCTAAACTAAACCACAAACCATCCTAAACTAAGTCACAAATCATCAAAATGCCCTTTCCATTTCATATTCCAATGGCTACAAATGTTTTATAAATTTTGCACTAATGTGTCAGCCCCCAAACAAGTTTTAATCAGAAAGCACCAATGAAAGAACAATACTTACAAAGCTTTTGAGATGCAAGTTGTATTGATTGACCCCATAGCTTTCTATCTTTATTTTTGAGACTGTCACTGATGAAATGAACTGCAGGTATGGCTTTGTGCTGCGCATGTTTTAGTAGTTTTCCTGCCTTCATACGATCTAGCTCTTGCATAACAACCCAGGGAATTATTAATACAAGTTTGTCAAAACCTAAAACATAAAAAGATTTCTTAGAATTCAATAAACATTTATTGAGCTACAAATCAAACTGCTGTAGAAGTGAACATTTTAAAGCATATAATCCCTACCTTTAAGAATTCACAATTATTTTTTAAATGGAGAGACAATACACAAAAAATAGAAATTAAAAAGACGGTATCAAAAGAATGTTAAAAAAAATAAATATTGCCAGAAATCAAAAAAGAGGGAATCTAGATTGCTATGTTAGCCTGTGAAGGCTCTTTTTTAAACTTAAATTGATTATACTTAATATATATATTAATATATAAACATACTTAATAGCATATCCAAATGGAGATGTGTTCATAAGAAAAAAACCTTTGTATCACTATTAATATAAAATATCAAGTCAAGAAAGAAAATCAGAATCTATAAATATGATTTATAAATACCTGGTATGTCTGTTGTCTTCAAAATTCTAACAAATTTGAGATGATTCATCAGAATATTTGTGTCAATAACAATTAGAAGCTTTTTGTCTGTAGTATCTGCTAGTGAAAAAGAGCAAAGTTAAGATTCCATGACACTTGATTATAGACTTATATAAGGCCTAAAACTGATATCATAGAAGCATTAAAAATTCAATTAAATTTAAAACCCAACTGTGTTTTGTAAACTTAACTGTATCAGAGAATCACACAGTTGACTAGACTCTCAAGCTAGTATCTATCTGGCCCAGCTCTTTGTTGCCAAGTAAATTTCTCCCCAAACAATCACCTAATGGTCTGCAAACACTGTTTTGGGTGGGTATGGGGTAGGGACTCATCTAGGTCCAAGTGGGCAAAGAAGGTAAGGTCTGGCAAAGCAGACATACACAGGAAGACTTGAGGCCAAAACTGTGAAGAATCAGCCCAGGAGAATGTTTTTGATAGCATTCTCATTCTAATTTTACTCCAGTTCTTCAGACAAACTAATCAATGTTTAATTATTCACCAATAAATATTATAAATTGCTTATAGGTGGATTTTAAATCATAAACTGACTTGTCCAGGCAGTAAGTATGTTTCTAAGTCCTGTCCTTCATCTACAGTAGTTAATGCATAATAAAACACTTGGTAAATTAGAAAATTCAATGTGAGCGTAAGGTACGATTACTATCGTTATAAATGGAATTCAAAATAGTATACTAATAGATTAAGGTTCTCTCTATCATTATCTTCTCCCAGTAGTAAAACATTATCAAAATGTTCCTATTAATATATGAACAAGAAATCCATGAATATAATAATACCTTCAAGCAATCTGCATTATTTCTGATCAGTGCTTTACATAGCTGAAATTATTAAGGTATAATTAAGAGCAAAAATAAAAGATAACTCACAACTCTGATTACTGCCTCTTGACAAAAAGAGAAAGAGAAAATATGTCTAACTGCCTAGTGTGAGATATATAAAAATAAGATAAATATTAAATCTGATTCCTGTAGCCAAAAAAAAATACTATTATCGTTTCAAAAAATGAGCAAATTTTTACATTTTTTATCTAAATATTATTTTTAAATGTTGGCACACTAATTCTTAGGAAAGCATAGAAGATCGTAAACATTAACATATAGGGTATACCAGCAGAAGAATGTGCATCATCTTCCACCAAGTCAATTTCCATACTCATTAACTCCCCAGAAGGCGGAACCACAGGTAAATCCAAAGTTTTTCCCAAACGTGCAGCATGAAGCTCTTCTACTATCTGCATCTAAATTGTAAAAGACCCCAGTGAAATATTTTGAGTTATCTACTGTGTAGATTAAGAAGAAAGCAATTAATTCTTAATTAATCCATGTGAGGTGGCTAGTAGAAAGAAAAATTGTATAAAAATATGGAGGCAGCACAATAAGAGAATACACATTTATAAACATACACATGGTTTTTAAAACAGTCCTTTTATTATCTCTGTGATCTTAGGCAAACAAATTATCTAACAACTTTGGGTCTCAGCTTGTTCATATAGGAATATTAAATATCTATTTCCTTTAGGATTTTTGTGAAGATTAAATGAAATAAGCTATGTGAAGCTCCTTGTACAAAGCCAAATACAAAGACATGAAAATAACTTTATTCTCATTCTGATTCTCACTGCAAAGTACTTTAGGAGCCAAATTTTTTTATCTTGACAATGAGCATTCTTCTTGAGATTTCTGAGATTGTTTATGAAACATCATAAATTGAAATCTAGATCTTAAGATCCTTTTCACTTCAGGGAAAATGCTTCCTTGATGTATTTTGATGCCAAGAAATGAAAATATAATCTACTTTCAGAGGAGAGGGGGAAATCTTTCATCTATCAAGAAACGCTGACCCACAAGATAGAAAAATATAACTGTTACAAATAAAACCCAATTGATATAGTTTAAAAGTCTCCTTTAAGTTGGAAAATATAAAGTGTTCTATGAATCTAGTCTTAATTTAGGACCAAGGAACATAAAATTCTATGAAGATCATTCAGGAGATTCTAGCTGGGAAATGAAGCTGGGAAAAGATAAAATACCCATACAACTCTCATTTTCATTGAATAACATTTTCATCTTATTGCTAATTAGAAAAATGAGGTAAAAACATGTTAATGTCCTACTGCATTTTGGCAACCCTAGGCATAAAAAACACGCCAAAGTGTGATAACATTAAATCAAAATTGAGATAACTTGTGGGCTATAGCCTCTACGCTCTTTGTTCAAAGTAGATTAGTTTATTAGAAACATAGGTAAAAGGGTAATTGAGTAAGTATAAATACTTGTTTCTGGCCGGGCGCGGTGGCTCAAGCCTGTAATCCTAGCTCTCTGGGAGGCCGAGGTGGGCGGATCATTTGAGCTCAGGAGTTCCAGACCAGCCTGAGCAAGAGCAAGACCCCATCTCTACTATAAATAGAAAGAAATTAATTGGCCAACTAATATATATAGAAAAAATTAGCCGGGCATGGTGGCACATGCCTGTAATCCCAGCTACTTGGGAGGCTGAGGCAGCAGGATTGCTTGAGCCCAGGAGTTTGAGGTTGCTGTGAGCTAGGCTGACGCCACGGCACTCACTCTAGCCTGGGCAATAAAGTGAGACTCTGTCTCAAAAAAATAAAATAAAATAAATACTTGTTTCAAATAGTTTTTATTTCATAAAAACATATATTAATATATTGATTTAAATAGAGAAATCACTGTTATTTTTACATTACCAGGGTTTTATAGTCTTTTTTTATTAAAAGTAGGAACTATTTGACTTAATTTCATTTCAAATAATCAAAGCAAATAAGTATATATCAGTAACCTCTTGATCTGTATCTTGAATATTTTCAGATGCCCCTGAAGAACATGGTGCTTCAAAACTCTGAAATGAAAATAATTTTTATTAGTTAATAATGAAGCATATACCTAGAGTAGGATTTTCCAAAATTGGCACTATTAACATTTGGGGTCAGATAATTCTTTGCTTTAGGGACTGTCCCATGCATTGTAGGATATTTAGCAGGATCCCTGACCTCTGTCTACCAGATGTCAGTAGACTACCCATCTGCCCCAATCAAAAATTTCTCCAGATATTGCCAAATGGCTCCTGAAGGGCAAAACCGTGCACAGATGACAAACTGCCTCCAGAATAGAAAAGCGCCATTCTATCAAGTCATGAAATGTAGTAGAAATTCTTTAAGTTTACTTATTCACATATACATTCCTAAAAATACTAATATTCTAAGAATAAAACTATATGCCACCCTAAGAAATAGAACCATGGCAAAGGTAAACAAGCTGGCCCTCAGTGGTGAAAAATTTTCATTCAGGAGTAACTGAGCCACTTTTAAAACTGACACGACAAAACAACAAAGGGAACTTGAGGATTATAATAAGGCTAAGGGTTTGGAAAACGCATGGTTATATTTTATGTTGTTGGAACACTGGAGGTTTGTTTTATTTTTTGTCTCCTAACAGAGATTGAAAATCTCTCTATCGATTCCAACTTTCCACTGGCACTTTAGCTGAGTGGATGGGACCTACCTGACCTTACATACACGTGACAAAAAGCTCAGCACCAAATCTTCTGAACCAAATCTTCTTTTAAGAAGTCTTCAAGGTAACTCCAAACTCACATATATTTTACAGGAAGCTAGTTATGGTATAAACTACAGGCCCTCTTTGAACAAGCACATCATATGTAGAAATGCTTTACTGGGAAGTCAGCTTCCACTCTAACTTTCCAACATCAAACTTCCCATGGTGTAACACCAGACATATCGTATACATAGGCCCATTATAGTTTTACTATTCCATAACCCTGGAATTTCTAATCCCTTCTCCATTTGACTTTACTTCTTAACTAGATCTTTAAACTTCTTCTAAACCAAGAAGTGCCAAGAAAGTCAGAAATTCCTGTGGCTTCTGACATTCTAAGTACCTTTATTCTCTTCCTTAGGTCACTATTACCCTCTGCTCTCTTTGACAACAGACCACTTCCAATGACTTCAATGAATTTCTATCACCCAATAATCCAGAAAAGTTCATGTCAATTGTCCGTGAAAACCCCATGCCTATTACAGTTAAATAAAAGCATTTAACTGCTTGCCTTCTCCTACCATATTGTATTAAATACATGGTCTGGGATAAAGCCTTTCCTGGGGATGACGAAAGGGAACATCAATAAGGGTAATAATGGTTTTATCTACCAAAGTGATTCTAAACGAAAACGCAGTTATACTGCTTTCCCGATTAGAGTTCAGTGGCTCTCTTCCCTCTACAAGATACAAAATAAAATGCTATCTTTCTCATTAGATATAAAATCATCCATTGTCTGGACCTTGGCTTCCACTCCAACTTCCTCTCCTATAGATTCTCTATACATCTCAATTCTAGTCATACTGAACAACCTATGTGCCCATGTATCTCCCTGCCATGGAATTTCAAACTCTGTCCCATTACACACACTGTCCCTTTACCCTGGCTAGATAGCACTTCTGTTCCTCACCCTACATGTCCTTCAAGATGAAGCTTAAGAATCTCCACCTTAATGAGACCTTCCTTAACTCACCAGAGATTGATACTGACACTACACCCAATTCTTAGGGCTCTGATATTTACTTCACTATAGTACAATTATTAATATATATTGTTTACTGATCTGCCCCCGTGGGAACTTCTTGTTCCTAGGTACACATACACTTTATTACTACATTTCAAAACAAAATTATTTTTAAAATTGCCAAGTGCAACCAGATGCTAAATAGTAATACTAATAACATCCTTACTTGAACATCAAAACTAGTATAGTTTAATTTTAAATTATGCTTCAGAAACTATTAGAATTAGACAGAAATTATTAAGGGAATTTACTTATAAGTATTTATCTGAATATATTTTTTTCTCATGGAGTATCATAATACTGTCCAGAAAAATTATTTTCCAAAATAATACCAAATTACATTTATAAATTTGGATTTGCTATTAACACTATAGAGTAGATGAAAGCAATTGAATGGAAATTCTTTTTGTAATGAAGCTCAAACTTTAAGAACCAAGAAAGATCTGTGTGGAGTGCCACTTATTACTTCCATCACTCTATGAACCAGAATCTTTTTTTGTTGTTGAAATTTTAAATGTATTATTATACATAGACAAATTATATGACAACACATAAATATACAAACAACGTTGTAAGATGGATGCTTTTTAAAAAACAATTGTTTTTCCTTTCTTTTTCCTCTTTTTTGGCTTTGGTTTTCTCTTCCCCTTTTTTATCTTCAAAACAACAACACTCTGCACCTCTACTCCTCTCAGGAACCTGTTAACCACCTACTATAGACCCTTCTTTATTTTCTTCACACTTACATAATTTTATATAGTTTATAAATAGTTTATAAACAAACATACACAAATACATCTAAAGGATTTGGGATTCATTAGTCACTTTACAAATATGCAATCATTTTATATTCTCCAGCACCTTGCTGTTTCATCCATTAGCACTTCCTTGTTAACTCTTTGAGATTGCTTTTATAGATCAAATTAGATCTTTTTAATGGGTATATAATATTCATGCAATAAATGTACCCTGGGAACTTTCTGAGGGTAAAGATCATCTTATTTATCTCTAAATCCCTCATACCTAGAAAATTGCCTGATACATAATAGGTACCTTTAATTAATGTTTGATAAGCTAATGAAGTCCTACTTCATAGCCTTGCAAGAATTAAATGGGATGCTGTTTTTAAAATGTGGCCTATAAACCATAAATCTCTAGAACAAGAATTTGCAATGGAAGGGACTGTAATCTGAGAAGGGTCTCTGTAAAAGGACTATAAAGACTGGTCAGAAGGTAGTGAGTTATCTCACTTGATTGTTCAGTCAGTTACAGAGTAAACTCCTTGTTCTACTACTTTCCCCCTTCTCACTACTGTACTTGACTAGTCTTAAAAAAAAAATTAAATAAATAAAAGGACTATAAGCCTAAGAAAATGAGTTATTTTTTTCTTTATAAAGCATAACAGGATTACTAAAACCAGAAAATATACTTATTTCCTTGTAAAGTACGCTCATTATTTTAGGAAAATAATTACCTATTGAGGAATTAGTGAGTAAAACAAAACAACAAACATGGTATTAAGATGATTATCTTCTGTCAATAATATGCTAAATATACCCAAGATAAGGAGAATATTTATTTGCTGCTCCTATGTCTAAATGACTTTAAGTAAGACAATTCTGCTATCAGAGGAACAGTTTATAAAGAGTTTTAATTCTAATAACTAGAAATAGTCATGTAAAAATTGCTTCCCTTACAGATTAATATTTTTGTTATGTACCTCTTTTGGTTTCTGTGGTAATTCTATATAGAGACCAAAAGAAAGTATAAGATGCACTGTAGAGATTTTGCATATTGTTCCTTAGATGTGCAACACAAAGGAAACACCAGGCAATGATATGATGATGATCACTGAGCATACTGGCAACTTCCTTTCTCTCATTCTATTCCAGAGAAGTGGTTATAACACAAGAAGAATAACTGGAAGTTATTTCCTTTAAGGAAGCAGTAAAAAAAAAAAAAAAAAAAAAAAAAACTCAATTCTTTCCTTCTTTGGGCCCTTAAAGTTCACTTGAACTAAAAAGACTCGCTCTCAAGCTCTTCTGGCATCTTTAGTTATAATCCCTTCATTTTTCATAAGAAATAACTTACTGCTACAATCTACAGTCATAATACCTAAAAACAGGTAGACTTAACCGCTCCTGTTTATAAGCAGTCTCTAAATTTCAAAAATTCTGAAGTTCTAAAGTTCTGAAGTTCCAAAATTCTAAAAGTTCCCTTGAAGGTAAACACTTTTATTTGCCATATAAACAAAGCTGTAGAGATCAAATACTCAAAGTAGTCCATAAATACCAACATATTACATAATTTAAAAGCAAAATAGATGTGTCAAGTTCTCTAGCCTGGATCTCTGCTCATGTAGTTATTCCCCTTTACCTAAACTATCCCTGCTTCTTCCATCCCACCCCATTTCACCTACACCAGAGTAACTCTTATGCATTCTTTAATTCACAGTTTAAACGTTACGCCCTCCAGTAAACCTTTCTTAACTAATCCCTCCATGGTATACCAAGGTTATGTCAATCCTGCTTTGTATTCTCATATTAAGTACTTTATTTACCCACATTTAAGGAAATTCCTTGTGTCTCTCACATGAATAAGTGTCTGAAAACAGACTATGTTGTCTCGTATATGTTATTTTATTGCAGTGCCGGGCACATAGTGGCACTGAAAAAAACAATCTGTTAAAGGAATAAACTATTCAGCATATTAACCCCTCAGTGTTTTCCAGTATCTGTAGCTGGAGAAGAGTCTAAGAGACTCTTGTAAGTGCTTTTTTCAAAGGACTCTCTATAATTGCTTCTTTCCTCATTTTACACATTCCCTTCTATTATGAATCTTTGATATCCACCAAGATATCCTCCTAAGGAAGCTGAAATTAAAGAAAGTAAAATAAAGAAACTGGCCGGGCGCGGTGGCTCAAGCCTGTAATCCTAGCTCTCTGGGAGGCCGAGGTGGGCGGATCATTTGAGCTCAGGAGTTCGAGACCAGCCTGAGCAAGAGCAAGACCCCATCTCTACTATAAATAGAAAGAAATTAATTGGCCAACTAATATATATAGAAAAAATTAGCCGAGCATGGTGGCACATGCCTGTAGTCCCAGCTACTTGGGAGGCTGAGGCAGCAGGATTGCTTGAGCCCAGGAGTTTGAGGTTGCTGTGAGCTAGGCTGACGCCACGGCACTCACTCTAGCCTGGGCAATAAAGTGAGACTCTGCCTCAAAAAAAAAAAATAAAGAAACCAACACATATTTTCATGAGTAAATTTGAGTCAGCCCTCTACGATTATTACTGGTAACAGAAACTAAAACCTGACTATATTAAACCCATTGCTAAAACCTATGTTCCTTATTTTGTACTACCTTACCTGCGTTAGGTTTTCACCAGAATTTGAATCATTACTTTCTTGAGGCTCATGGTGATATTTTCCTTTCCACTCATGAACAGTCTGCTTATATGTGGAATCTGAAAACAAATGTTGTGTTTTGTGCCTAGTTAAATTTAATGAAATCTGGGAGCTTTCCGGGCATTCTTTTCCTTCCTGCTTAGTCTCTGACTTGCTGAAATCTAAATTGAAGACATTTTCTTCTACAAGCTTCTGGAGGGAATCACAGGATTTTGTTGGGATTTTGAAACTAATCTTCCTTCTTCTGGATTCAAAGTGTTCCTTAATTATTTTGTTGGAATTATATTCCTGAGGAAATTGATTTCTCTTGCATTTCTCCAAGACATATTTTTCAGAACTGTCTCTAAATTTATTGTTCCTTTCTTTCTTGAGTTCTTTCATCTTCTCCCTCTGAGCAAGTACATGAGGCCATTTCTTTTCATTTGCTTGGCTTTCAGCTTTAGGTTTCACATCGTTGGCAATCTTAGAACTGCTAAGGTTTTTAATTCCATGGTCAAACTTACTCCTAACATTCGTCAATTTAATATCTTTAAGTTTAAAATCTACACATTTACTTATATCTTTTTTAGTTCCATTTGAAGAAGGACTCTGTGAAATAATTTGATCATTTGAATATGATGCTTCTTGGAGTTTAATAGGTCCTTCGGATGAAGAACTGATTTTTGGTCTCTTTCTGGGAGTCTCAATTTCAATATTCAATCTGAAAAGCAGCACAGAAATCTAAGTTGTATTTCGATTATGCAAAATGGTGCACTGTATCATCTTAGTAAGGGATAACAGAACTAGGCTGTCATTAAACTTCATAAAAAGAAATGGATACACTTAAGAATGAAGTGGAAAGGATTAGTCAACAAATGGTATTAGAATAATTGGTTTGCTATTTGGGGAAAAACTCACAATTTATGGCTGTAGATGATATGTAACAACATAAATTCCAAATGGATTATTTAAGTATAAAATAATTATTATCATAATTGCTATATTTCATACTAACCCTTTAAAACCCAAAAGGGAAAAAGGGAATGTTTATCTGACTTCTTAATAGAGAACTTCCTAAACTTAACAGTGGGAGAAATAACAAAAGAAAACACTAGCAATATGCGACTATTTACTTTAAAACTTTAGCATACTAAAAGGTTAATAATAAATAAAAATCAAAGGAACTTGGAAATAGTATTTGCTAGATATGTGACAGCTTATTAGCCTTAGTAGATTAAAAGCTCATCACAAAGTACTGAGCTTCTAGAATAAGGCATAATTAAACAGAAAATTAATTAAAGAGAAAAGGGAAGGGCTAATAAACATTTTTTTAAAAAGTCTGACTTCTTAGTTATCATAGACATGTTACTTATAACAACAACATACGAGTTTCTTCTATCAATTCGCAAAGATTTTAAAATAACATTAAACACTGGCAAGGGGATATAAAATGGACCCTCTCATATGTTTCTGGTGTAAATCCAATTGATACAGCAGTTCTACAAAGGAATTTGACAATATAAATTAAAAGTTTTAAAAATGCTCATATTCTTTGACTTCTCAGGAATTCCTATTTTTGAAATCTATACCAAGGTGAAAAAAATCAGAAATAAACTAAAAGAATATATAAAAAGATATTCAATCCAGAATTATTTATAGTAGCAAAAAGTCAGGTAGATTACCCCTTACCAACTAGTTTTGCCAAATGCTATATACAGAAATAATGCTGTTTTATATTTGCAGCCCAAAACATTAAAGTTCTGAGGTCTTTCCAGATAAAAGATATGTAGCAAATATCTATTCTTTGTGAATAATTTAGTGTTAAAATTAACTTTCAACTGAAGCTAACTATCCTAGATTGAATTCCTGGGATATAATAGTAAATATACAATTTTGTCAAGTATTTATAATTATTTAAAAATTTAGTAACCAACATTTTAGAATAGGGCACTGAAGGAACAATAATTTCTTAACATTATCAGTTGCAAGATTGCTCTGTTGGTCATCAGAATGAACATTTAGGAAACTAAATTATATACTCACTTTCAACTCAGGTCAATTGAAGAATAAGGTATTATTTTGGCTAATTATGCCAATAATGGTTATTGCTGACAGTATATTGCCATCTCTCTAATAGTAACTGAGGTAAAAAATTAATCTCCTCTTCAACTCCTGGACTTAAAAAATTTGGTCAATGGTAATGATACACTTTTTAATCAAAGAAATCCCACAAAATGTAACTGTGTATTCACTAACTGAAGAAATGTTTTCCAAATATTGAAAGCATTGAGTATTGAAAACTTTCTCCACCGGGCGCGGTGGCTCACGCCTGTAATCCTAGCACTCTGGGAGGCCCAAGTGGGCGGATTGCTCGAGGTCAGGAGTTCGAAATCAGCCTAGCAAGAGCAAAACTCCGTCTCTACTATAAATAGAAAGAAATTAATTAGCCAACTAATATATATAGAAAACAAAACTAGCCGGGCATGGTGGCACATTCCTGTAGTCCCAGCTACTCAGGAGGCTGAGGCAGAAGTACTGCTTGAGCCCAGGAGTTTGAGGTTGCTGTGAGCTAGGCTGATGCCATGGCACTCACTCTAGCCTGGGCAACAAAGTGAGACTCTGTCTCAAAAAAAAAAAGAGGCCGGGCGCGGTGGCTCAAGCCTGTAATCCTAGCTCTCTGGGAGGCCGAGGTGGGCGGATCATTTGAGCTCAGGAGTTCCAGACCAGCCTGAGCAAGAGCGAGACCCCATCTCTACTATAAATAGAAACAAATTAATTGGCCAACTAAAATATATAGAAAAAATTAGCCGGGCATGGTGGCACA
>VSMD01111631.1:0-26576 GCA_008750895.1 Mirza zaza | reverse complement strand
CTGTCTGCCATCCTCCACGCCCGTGTCCCGCTACTGTCTGCCATCCTACACGCCCGTGTCCCGCTACTGTCTGCCATCCTACACGCCCGTGTCCCGCTGCTGTCTGCCATCCTACACGCCCGTGTCCCGCTGCTGTCTGCCATCCTACATACCCGTGTCCGCTGCTGTCTGCCATCCTACATGCCTGTGTCCCGGTACTATCTGCCATCCTACATACCCGTGTCCCGCTGCTGTCTGCCATCCTACACACCCGTGTCCGCCACTGTCTGCCATCCTACACACCCGTGTCCCGCTACTGTCTGCCATCCTACACGCCCATGTCCCACTGCTGTCTGCCATCCTACACGCCCGTGTCCCGCTACTGTCTGCCATCCTACACGCCCGTGTCCCGCTACTGTCTGCCATCCTACACGCCCGTGTCCCTCTGCTGTCTGCCATCCTACACGCCCGTGTCCCGCTGCTGTCTGCCATCCTACACGCCCGTGTCCCGCTGCTGTCTGCCATCCTACACGCCCCTGTCCCGCTACTGTCTGCCATCCTACACGCCCGTGTCCCGCTGCTGTCTGCCATCCTACACGCCCGTGTCCCGCTACTGTCTGCCATCCTACATGCCTGTGTCCCAGTACTATCTGCCATCCTACATACCCGTGTCCCGCTGCTGTCTGCCATCCTACACACCCGTGTCCGCCACTGTCTGCCATTCTACATTCCTGTGTCTGCTACTGTCTGTCATGTTTCATACCTGTGTCCAGCTACTTTCTGGCATCCTACATACCCGGGTCTGCTGCTGTCGCCATCTGCCACCCCCCTCAGAAATCAGCACACAGGAGATGTTCTGTTTGTAGCTAAGGCAGTACCTGTCGCGTGTGCATGCGATTGGATTAGCTGAATGAATGAATTCTATCAACAACTAACATTTGTAGAGTAATGAAGGAGCTTATGAAGAACTCGCATTCCTTGATCCTGCCCATCTCCCCACGCCGCCTTCCCCATGGCCCTGTGAGGTATCATCCCCTTCACAGAGGGGAAACTGAGGCTAGGAGTGGGACTGGAACACAAACCCACGCCCTCCACCTCTGTGACAGCCCCCTTCCGTTTTCCCACACTGGCCAGGAAAGGGCCCAGGTGGCCACTGCCCCGCTGTGAGCTGCCCAGGCATGGCCCCTGTCCCGCCTACCTCAGAGTGAACTCACCTCCCCCGTTTTTGTAGCAGAGATAGGGAAACCTCCAGACGTTGCCCAGCCCGATGATCTCCCCGGCCACTGACAGCACAAACTCCATCTTGTTGGTCCATTGGCCCCGCTCCTTCACCTGGGCCTCGCCTTCCCGGTCCAACTTCTCTCCATCCTCTGGGACCCAGGAGACCACAGAAGGCCTGCGCCCATGGGCTGCCGCTTGTCCATCCATAGCCGTGCGGTGGCTGGGCAGGGTGGAGAGAGAGGCACCGCCTGGGGGAGGAGGAGGTGCGAGCGACAAAGCCCTAGCTGGCGTGCCGTCCCTGCTCGCCTGTGCTCACCTAGCCGCTGGAATATTGCTTTTCCTCCCGACCCTCCACCTGCCCCACAGCCGTTGCATTTACACCTAAAGTTGCGCTTTGTTCTCATCACACTGAGAGCAAGGAGGGAGCAAATTTTGCCTTGCCGACTTTGCAGATGAGAAAATCCAGGTCTTCACAGACAAAGCCACTTGCCCTAGATTATCCAAAAGTCCCGTTTTATCTTTGCAGCCAGCCGCCATTCCAGCTGGCCTGTCTGCTAAGGACCTCAGAGTGCAAAGTGATGCCAGCCCACCCACTGTCCAGGACAGAAGGGATCAAAGGCTGCTGAGGTGGCCAGGGCCAAAGGGCAGGTGCGGCCGAGGTGACTGCAGGATCCTGTCCTGGCCAGTTGTGTGCTCATCCCTGTGCCCCAGTGATTGATCAGCTCTGGTAAACAGGACAGCCAGCGAGCCAGGGCTCCAACTGGGAAGAGAGGGCAAGACGAGGCCTCCGGACATGGCCAGGCGGCGCCAGGCCAAGAGGAAGCCCCGCTCCTTTCCTCTGGGTTGCATCTCTGTCCTGCGAGAAGGTGGGGGAGTCCAGTGCCAGGCGTCCCCAGAGCAACCTCACTTGGATGACGGTCATCTCCAGTGACCCCCAAAGTGACCAAATTACTGGGCCCCTCAAGAAGGAAGCCCGGCAGTGGCTGATCGTCACAGCAGGTCACTGCCCTCCCCTCTCCCTGCCCTCCTGGAGAGCCCAGAGCTCCCTGGACTTCCAGAAAAATGATATGAGACACTCTCAGTTTTACCCTCTGTCCCCTTGCCTGTGTCAATTGCCAGGAGATAAACTGTGTCGGTGTCAGGCTGTACCTGGAATCCATGCCTGCCTTCTCCTCCCCCCACCCACCCACCATCGCCCTGAGGCCGCCCTGCCTTTATTTCTGGGGAATTGCCAGAAGAGGTGCCCAGGGAAGCACCCATCCTGCTGCCCTCGCCCCTGAGGGGCACCAGGGCCATCGAGTGACCAAGTCTACCGAGTGCTCTGAGGTCCTTGGAGGCTCTAGGGAAACACAAGGGATTCTTTTCACTAAGAAGGAGTCTGTGTTTATTTGTTGGTCCTTTTAACCCAGGCAACAGCCCAAGCCCAAGCCCAAGCCCAAGTCTGTTAGAAAGGCGTAGGCAGGAGCTATTTGAGGTTATGGAAATTTTTGAAGGTGACTTGGAGGGTGCAGGTTGTCCCAGGAATGGGAAAGCATGTCAGGGTGAAACGGTGGTATTGGGATCTGCCCAGAGGCTTCCATCGCAAGCTCAAGCCTGGGAGGGAAGATGAGGAGAGTGCCGGGTGGAAATCAAAGGCCTTCAGTCTCTGCTGTAAGGGAGCAGGAAGGCGAAGGGGAGGAAAGCGCTTCCAGGCTCAGAGTGTCAGCCAGACCACGGGGGCTTGAGAACCAGAGCTCAGGCGGGAAGGTCGTGGGTCACCCAGGGGAGAGGCCGGTGTTACGGGAACCCTGAGAAATGGCCCCTGAATCATTATCAAGCAAATGCACAAATATGTGAGTGACTATGAAAACACTGATGAAAAAGTACCAGACCGGAAACCCCAGCTCTAGTCTGGCTGCTGATAACGGCAGGTCGACAGCTGAGCGAGCACTGTGCTAAGGGCCGCAAGTCTTCACACGCACTATCAAACTCCGCCCTCGTAACCGTCTTCGCGGCAGGGGGCAGGCATTCCCGTGGCTCCCTTCACAGACGGGAGGCGGCACCTCGGAGGCTGGGGAACCGCGCCGGCGCCCAGCGGCTGCTGAGTGGGGCGCTGGGGTGCTCGGAGGGCAAGTCTCTCCTCTCCGCCTCAGTCTCCCTGGGAGACGGAGCGACCTCCGCTCAGCGGGTATTCGGGGCAGACGGGTAGGAAGCCGAGGCCGTGGAAGAGAAGGAGAAACCACCGCCTTGGCTTGGAGCCGCCAGGGAGCTGGCTCCGGGCAAGCCCCAGGTGGAGACCAGAGCCGCTGCTCTGGGACCACGGGGCTTCGGAGTTGGAGCAGGGGGGTGTGGTGGGCGCAGGAGGAAATGGAGGAGGGAAGGGAGGGAAAGCCAAGGAGAACCCCAGGGGCCCCGGATTTGGGTCTTATCAGGGACTGGGACAAGAGAAAAGAGAACATGAACTGATGAACTGGCACTGACATAACACATTTTTTTAAAAAAAATAAAAGCTAATTGGGAGGAGCATAACTCACCGGTAAGAATGCGAAGCTGGAACGGCAGCAGGGAGCGTGAGCTAGTGAGCAGAGAGGCTGGCCCAGAGCCAGGCCAAGTCAGACACAGGCCTAAACTGCAGCAGGAGGGATTTGAGTTAGACTCAGGGAAGAAACGTCCTAGAGGACGTTACACATCTAAACATGCTGTTCCCACCTCTCCTTTTTGGGTTACTTTTAAAAGCCAAAAGGACAGCACACCCTACCCCCACTGTGCCCTCCTACCCCTCACCTACCCACTAGGACTCCTGGAGCAACAGTGTTACCCACAGCCGAGCTGACTTCCCCAGGGTCCACCCCGCCTCTGCCACCTCTCCAGGCCCTGGCATCTCTTCCTCAGGCTGCCCACCCACTTTGCTAAGCTGGAGCAGAGCTGGAACTCGCCAGACCTCAGCGTCCTCTGGGAGCAAAGACAGCCGTACTCACACTGGGCTCAGTGCTGCCGTGGAGGAAGCCTTCAAGAGTCGAAAAAGCCCAAGGCTAACTCTGTTTGGGAAGCTGGGCACGTAGACGGGCCTGGCCGGGCCTAGCAGAGGGCCTGCTCCCTGCTTAGCTCCAGCGAGGAAGGGCCCAGCCCCTGGGTATGGGGGACAGGACGCCCCAGCCCATGCTTCAGCCCACACCCACATACCAACACCCGTTCCCGTACACATGCTGGTGCCATTCCCGTCACGTCCCCTTGCACACGCATACCTGTGTGCATGGCACCAAAGCCTGGCTCTGTCGGTAGTCCTTCACACCCCGTGGGCTGCTTGGCTCGCCTGGTGGCCGCCCGTGCCTCCCCTCAGCCCCCCACTGCCCCTTGGGCACCAGCACACCCATGCTTCCCCCCATCCAAAGCCAAGGCCGAGTCCCCTCCTGGGAGACACCTGGCTTCCCGCCGGCCGTGCCGGGCGGGTAGGTGGAGGGCAGGAGCCCCTCACCTGTGATCATTAATTGCAGGTCGGGCCTTCAGGAATGCCCCGAGGTCCTCCCGTCCACTCTCCCTTCCCAGCTTGCTGGGCACGGGCTTCTTCCCTGCCCCCGGGTCAGCTGACCACCCCTCTGCCCACTGCCCCAGCCTGCTCCCCTCTGTGCGCTTTCCTGCTACACAGGCTCATCCCTGAGCAGCTCCCCCGCTTGCCTAAGATTCCTGAACACCAGCCTTGCCCGGCTGCTCACCGCACACCCTGCCTCCCGGCACAGACCCCTCAGTCCTGCAAGTCGCCCCGGGCGGCACAGCCAGCCCCGCTTCCTGCTCACCGCAGTCTCCAGCCTGGGCCCCTGCACCCAGCTCGGCTCCAGGAGAGTCGCAGGGAAGCCGCCTATGAGAATGGCAAGAAAGACGGCCCTGAAAGGGAAGCCGTGTCGCCGCCCTCCCTCCTTCCCTTGTCCTCCCTGCGCAGGGACTGCCAGGCAGAGAGCGACTGTGTGTGCTTGAACGTGCTGGGAAGTGAAGCGACGGAGAAATCCCACAAGCAACAGGAGGGACTGACGCCAAAAGTTTGCGAACTGGGATTACAACACCCAACCTGGACGTCAGTCTCCTGTCTCCAGTGCCCCCATCCCCGCCCGCGGCGGCGCCTCCCTGCAGACAGTGCCTCCAGCGGGCACTGCCCGGCGGCCCTCCCGCACTGGCTCAGCCACTCCCTCCGGCAGGGGAAGAGGCTCGGGGACCACACTGACACCCTCCTCTTGCCCTGCCCTGGCCCCTGCCCCTCTCCCCAGCATCGCCTTTGCCGTAGCGAAGGGGTGGGGTGCACAGGGCAGGGCCCAGCCCTCTCTTACCAGAGCAGCAGATGGGAGCCTCCGTCTCCAGGCTGGAAAGTCCTGGGAGGGGAGCTGGCCTCACTGGCCAGGGCAGGAAGGTGAATCACACGCTGGAGTTTTCCACCAGTACTTGCCCCCTGTGGCTTCAAGGCAGGGCTCTAGTCTAGACCTTCACAGGCACTGCACTTCCCTTGGGATTTTCCTAGAAAAGCACTCTGAGCACATCTTCAGAAGCACAATGTAGAAAGGACACAGGCTTGCAGTCAGACACTCAGGTATCATGTGTCAGTCACGGCAGCCAGGTAAGGGTTTGAGCCTCAGTTTCCCCATCTGTCAATGGTAGATAACACCTCCTTTGCAGGGCTGCTGTGAGGGCTAAAGACAAGAGGGGTGGGGAACCCTGTGGCTTTCAGATTTCAAGGTTGTTCTTTTTTAAGCATCAAAGGTGGCAAGAAAAGCTCCACCTTTCCCTGCTGCACCCCTTTCAATTAAAGGGTTTGTCCCGTGACACTTGGATTCAGTCCAAAGGCTGCATGAGAGGAGCTGCAAGGCTCTGTGCGCTGCTGGTGTTCCCGGGTCCT
This sequence comes from Mirza zaza, assembly GCA_008750895.1. Taxonomy (NCBI): domain Eukaryota; kingdom Metazoa; phylum Chordata; class Mammalia; order Primates; family Cheirogaleidae; genus Mirza; species Mirza zaza. Next base: position 20,515 of record VSMD01111631.1, on the reverse strand, counting down.
CCCAGCGGGGCTGGGACGGGCAGCGCCTGGCCCCGGGCAATGCTCTGGCTCTCCTGCCACCAAGAGGGTGTGGAGGGAGAGAAGTTGTGGGGAGAATGGGAAATTTCCCTCCACATGTGCTTCCTCTTTGTATTTTAGAACTTCCCGGCAGGGGTGGGGTATGAAGTGAGAGCCTCAGTCTGTAGTTTTCCACCAGCCTCCCCCTCCATGTCTCTCCAACCTTCTTGGCACCTCCTGGGGGTTCCCCACCCAGACAAGGCCAGAACAAGCCGCGGTTCCCAGCCCCTGGCCCCTGTAAAGCCGGAAGCCCAGCACAGAGTCAGCTCTGGCAGAGCAGGCTGGGCCTGGCCAGGACCCACTCTCTTGCTACCCGACACTCAGCTGGGACAGGGTGGCCTGTCCCTGCATGCCAGGCCCACTGTGATTGGCCATAGAGCTTACTGAGGAGGGGACAGAGAAGTCCACAAGATTACCCAATTGCATCTCTTCCAGAACAAAAGCCTCTCCATAAAGGGAAGAAAAAGGGAAGAAGATCCGGCTCGGCAAGAGGGGGAATTTCCTTGTTCATTCATTCATTCAAAAGTCTTATCCAGGGCCGACGCGTGGCATGCTTTCTGCCAGGTAGTGGGGATGCTGAGGTGACCAGCAATGGCCCAGCAGTCCTGCCACCAGGACTGAGAGAAGGCTGCCTTGTGTGAGAAGGCTGCCTTGTTTGACCTGGCCCAGAGAATGGAGTTTGATTCTCCCCAACCCCTCCGTGTCTTTATCAACAGCCTCTGACATCGGTCTTTCTACCTTAATGTTGAGCCCACGCTTACTCAAGCCCACCCCAGTACCCCCACCCCCAACACCACCGAGTATTCAGACCAATTGGCAAACTCCTGCAGGCCAGAGACCCACCTTTGCAAGACAAGGTCCCTGGAAAGTCTCGCTAAGACTGGGAGGATCGCTAAGACAGAGTCAAGATGAAATGCAGTCAGGGAGCCAGTCACCCTGCTGCAGGAAGGACAATGGACACCAGAGAATGTTCTCCTCACCACCCTCATCCCCTAACCCCTGTGTGCCATGAGAGGACCTGGCATGGGACCTATTTCCCAAGGATTGAACTCAGATTAGGAGTTTTACATGTTACCTTATTTAATCCCCTTAAGAACCTTGAAACGTAGGAATTATTAGCCCCATTTTACAGATGAGAAAACCGAGGTGAACAGAAGTTAAGTGATTTGTCCCAGGGCCATGCACGAGAGAATGGGATTTGAATCTGGGCCTCTTGGCTCCAAAAATCTACACTCGTTCCACTGTAGCACACTGTTTCCCAGACCACAGATATCTAAAGGGCAAGAGGCTTGTTTCTCTCTTAATACAGTGCAGTCTCGGGGGAAGACACTCAGTGTTGAGGGTGGGTGGATGGATGGATGGATGGATGGACGCAACTTGAGGGGAGAAAAATGATCCCAGTCTTCCCTTCTGGGGGAGAGCATTGTTCTCCCAGAACGACAGGATGGATGGGGGCTTGAGGGGCTCAGGTCCTGCTTTTCTGGACAATATGCTGTGCTGAGCAGGCCCACAGGATGCAGGAGTATTTAGGGCTCCCTATCCCTTGGCTTCTAGCAAAAATACTTAGCTCAATAAATGCGTGGCTTCCCCCCCCCAGGGCCCAGTGCAGCCTGATGTCGGATCCTAGGGAAACTAGGGGCAGCAAGGATCTCTCTGAACGTTTCTTGGTTTTTTTGTTGTTGTTGTTATACTGACAGCCCAGTGGGGTGGGGCTGGAGCTATGGGAAATAGGATGGATTGGCTTGAACCCAGGGCAGCGGTGCTTATACCATCTACTGGACCCAACAACACTGTGATATAAGTAATATTACTCCCATTTTATAGAGAAGAAAACTGAGGACCAGAGAGGTTAGCTTGCCCCAGGACACACAGCTAGTAAGTCAAAGGACCAGAATCCAAGCCAGGACTTCAAGCCCCTATAAGGGCATGTGCTTGGCTGACTGGTGTCTCTGAGTTTGTGCACGTTTATCGGAGGACAGTAAGGGATTGTGAGTCCACGCACATGTGTGGATCTGAGACCTGGGTACACATGCGTGCATGAGCCCCCAAGGCAGCCTGGCAGGCTTGGCCCCTGCTCAGTAGCTCCCCTGCAGCTACGTCTCACTCTCCAGACCCGTGCTTCTCTCCCCATTCAGCGGTGCTTGCCCCAGCCTCAGCCTGCCTTCCTCTCCAGAGGAGTGGCCTCCAGAGGAAAGGGAGCTCCTCTTCCTTTTGCATCTTCTTCCACTGGAAACCGCAGGATCCGTAAGGATTTCCCTTCCTGGCAGGGAAAGCAGACAGTGCTGACAGCTGCCCTCCTCCACCACCACCACCGTCTCTCCACCCTCATTGTCTAAAGCCACGTCCAGGTGGTCCAGGTGCACACGCTTCCTTTCCCCGCCCTGGCCCCGCCATCAGCATTCACACAGCCCAGTCTGCCAGCCCCACCTGGGCTGTTGGGGCCTCCCCCCTTCAGCCACCCCCCACCCGGTTTAATGATCTCAGGCTGTTTGGCACCAGTGACTGGTGCCAAAACACGCCCATTACCCCACCTGAGCCCCACAACAAACCCGTGGAGGTACCTCGTACCAACTCCACCTGAAAAACAAAGAACGTGAACTCCAAGCAGCTCCTGCAGAGACACGCGGCGAGGTAGAGGCAAGTGGGGTCTAGAACTGTAACCCCTGCTCCTGACGCCCACAGGTGATCACCATGCCAACAGGACTCCGGTCACCGTGCTGAACTGTCTACATCCCTCCCTAGGCTCACAGGTTCTGGCAGCTTCGACGGGAGGATGACAGAGAGCCGGACAGGGCGTGCTAGGGCAGCCTCCCCACCTGCCCAGCCCATGTCACCAGGCGCCTTCCCACACCCCCGCTTTTCTTTCTCATAGCTCTTTGCTCTTTTCTTCCGTTGCATTTGTCACATCTGCTGTTTAAGAACTATATCTGTTTGTGCTCCCCGAGCGGCACGAGCCTGGCGCTCGGTAGGTGCTCTGCGACCCGTCCCGGCAAGCGAGCCGCCGCCGCGCCTGCTCCCACCGCACCACGGCAGAGCCTGGCGCCCTCAGGAGCGATGGCCGGCTGTTCTCCAGGAAGCAGCAGCCAAGGCTGAACCCAGTAGGCCTGCTGTCATTGCTTCTCACAAGCTCTTCAAGGGACAACACACCGAAACTTGAAGACTAGCAAAGATTTCAGCAGATTCCTGCTGACATTTAAAAAGCTAAGAAAATCACCCAGGGAACCTGCATGCCCTCAGACTGCGGCTCTAGGAATTGCAGGGCGCTCCCGGATCAGCACCAGAAGACCCATCCGAGCAGAGGCGGGGACCCAGGCGGACACCTCCGCACGCACGCACGCACGCACGCAGTCAGGGGAAATGCAGCTGCGTGTGTCCGCCACCTCAAACACGCACAGCAACAGCCAGACGCACGGGCCAGCTCCCGCCATCTGGTCAGAGGTAAGGCTGCGGCACACCAGCGGGGCCCTCTAGGCCCGTGGGGTGGCTTTGCCGTCCACCTGGATCCTCTTTGCAGCCTCACGCTAAGGGCTCATCCCGCAGCCCAGGCCCTGACGGCGGGGCTGGGCCGTGCGGCGCCTCCCCTTGTGGCCCGCCGGTGGCGACAGGTGGCCTCTCCTGTTCGCAGAAGCGCGAGGAAGTGGGGTCCCTCTGCTGGCCAAGCCCGGCGGTGCCTTGCCGCCTGGGGCCTGCGGCCTCCCGCCCTCTCCGCGCCCAGGCCGCCCGCGGGCACACGCAGCGGGGCAGGCAGCGGGGCAGGCAGAAGCCGTGCGCGAGCCGTTCCTCCTCTTTTTCTTTTGCTCAGGCCTCCTTCGTGCCGCCCTCAGTTTCCCTTCTTAATTCCGCAGCACACAGCCAGGGCAGGGGCCTGGCAGGAGTGGAGGGAGGCCTGACAGCCTCCTCTGCTCCAGACGGCCGCACCACCCTGCACCGCCTCTGCTTGGTGGCCCCGGAGGGCTGGGGTGGAGGCAGGCTCTCCACGATGTAGGGGCTCAAGGCCGCAGCCAGAGGGATAGAAACCAGACAGAGCTGCTGGCAGCCAGGGGAGAGGCAGATTTAATGGAATGCAAGGTAAGAGGGCCTGTAGCCAACAATGTTCTCGCCCACCAGCCCTCACCCAGCTCCCCAAGGCCCATCTCAAAGGCTGCTCTTGAAATCTGCTTTGCATTTTGCCCCTGGAGAGGAGAGCTGGGGTGGGAGGCCCCAGCTCAGAAGGCGATTCCAAACATATCCCCTTTTGTGTCATCGTCCCCGGCTGGGGGCAGAGAAGTCCAAGGCTGCCTCTGCCAGTGCCCCCTGCAGCTGGCCCCACAGCCAGGCCCATGGGTGCCATGGGGCCTGCCCCTAGCAGTGAGACTCGAGTTCTGTGAGTCTGAGCAGCGAAGTCCTGGGGGTGGCAGGAGCAGAGGGTCTCCCCTGCTGCCGTTGGGGCAGGTCCTCAGCTGGGCACACGAGCTGGCGGATTCTCTGCAAGGAGAGTGGAGGTGGCTGTCATGCGGCCACACGGGGCGGCCTGCCGGCCTCCCATCGCCACGTCCGCCTGCCCACCAGGGACCAGCCCTGTCCTCACGGCCTGTGTCCTGGAGTCAACCAGTCTCTTCCCGGGACTTCTCAGCACTACCCACGCCATGCACGGGCCCTGTGGGTGCCAGCCCCTACCTGGCCAGCAGCCCCCACTAACTCCCTACCTCTCGGAGGGGTCCTTTGAGGGTGCCGAGTTTGTAGATGCTCCAGGCAGGAATGCAGACCATGGAGGACAGAGCCAGGAGCCAGCCCAGGGCATCCCCCCACCACGGGTACGTGTACTTCTTGTTGTAGGTCAGCGGGGTGTACTTGATCAGGGAGGAGAGGAAGGTGGCCTGGGGGTGAGAGCAGAAGAGAGGCGCTGGGGGCCGTGTCCGGCTCTCCGCCCCACAGCGCTGGCAGAGATCGCACTCCAGGCCCGAACGTGCCTCCAGGCTGGTCCAGCCAGTTGCCTCCAACCTCCATCGCGCTCTGCTCTCAGGGCACCCCAACGGAGGTTTCCAGGGCAGGCACCCTGTCACCCCAGGGCCCCTGGGCCCCTCTGTGCGTGATTGGCTCCCAATCAGGACATGATTGTGTGCCTGCTGGGTGCTTTCAAGTGTTTGCCTCTCCTGCACCAAGAGTTTGGGCTGTGAGTACCTCAAAGGCAGGGACCTTGCCTCCTTCTCCCCGTTCCTCGATCACACCCCGCACACAGTGCAGGCTCGGGGACTGCTGACACAAAGGGAGGACACCAGAGAAAGCAGCACCGTTAAGGCTCACACCCTGGAGCCAGGCTGCCTGGGCTAGAGCCCCGGTTCTCTGCGACTTTCTGGGTTGAGCGAGCCTCTTAACTTCCAAAGCCTCGGTTTCATCTGTGCAACGGGGTAGCGACACCTATGGCGCAGGCCTTGCGAGACCGAAATGAGTTAATCCGTGTAAGCACTCTGTGCCCAGCCAGAGCAGGGGCGCCGTGACTGCTGCTGTCCTTACTGCTGTGGGTGGTAGCGCTGACAGGAGCCGCCCAATGCAGGTGAGCATCAGTCCTGCCTGTGATGTTAGATTCCCACCGTGGTGTCGGTCGAACCGTCTGACAGCTCTGGAACTCAGTTTATCGTGAAATGGAAAAAAGAAATCTATCTTGCTGTGGCAGTCTAGAATCCAACAGGAGGATGAATGGAAACCTAAGATGATTTTCCCTTCCTAGGGAGAAGTCCGCTCGAGGGCTAATGGCCTCTCTACCCTGCTGCCGCCACCATGGCTCCCTCCCTCCGCCTGGCTTTGTCCCTTGGGGATTTCCTTACTGTGCACACGGCTGGTGTGAGGAAGAGCCAGCAGTATCTGATAAGAGGCCATGGCCTGTACCCAATCATGTCTTCAATGTTGTCGTAGAAGCGCCTGGCTCCTACCACGGGGAGAAGGGAGGGAGAGAGACCATTCTCCAGCACCCACAGCGTCAGGATGGGGCCACGCGCAGACTAGGGCGGGCAAGGATTGGCAGATAGAAGATATCACAGTTGTCTTTTCAAATCACCAGCAGCAGGCAGAACTTGCCTTAGGTAAAGGCAAGTTAACCTGCCCATCAGGGTTGTTAGAAGCTGAAAAGGTTTGGGCGGGACAGGATATGGGCCTGGCCACCACAGAAGTGGTCTGGGTGCAGCTATAACCAGGACTGTGGGCAAGGTGACTTTTGGAGGGCCCTTCCAAAGGTAGCAATTTAGGAGTTTCAAGAGTTTGAGGATGGGTAAAGTAGGGGTCCCAGGAAAACGTGGGCACACACAGTGGACGTCTCTCCTCTGTCTAAGGGCCCAGGGGTGGAGGAGAGCACTGGAGCTGGGGCCCAGGGGAGGGGTCACTCACCATAGACCCAAGCCACACAGAGGGACTCGAAGATGGCCACGAACAAGAGGCACATGCCGCTGGCTGCGTAATAGTCAAAGAGCTGGAACACGTACATGCCGCCCTGCGTGGGGGAGAGTATAAAAGAAGGAAGTTAGGCCGGGCACGGTGGCTCACGCCTGTAATCCTAGCACTCTGGGAGGCCAAGGCGGGCAGATTGCTCAAGGTCAGGAGTTCAAAACCAGCCTGAGAGAGACCCCGTCTCTACTATAAAAATAGAAAGAAATTAATTGGCCAACTAATATATATATATATATAAAAATTAGCCGGGCATGGTGGCGCATGCCTGTAGTCCCAGCTACTTGGGAGGCTGAGGCAGCAGGATTGCTTGAGCCCAGGAGTTTGAGGTTGCTGTGAGCTAGGCTGACGCCACGGCACTCACTCTAGCCTGGGCAACAAAGTGAGACTCTGTCTCAAAAAAAAAAAAAAAAAAAAAAAAGAAGGAAGTTTATCCAGAGAAACAGACAGATCCGCCCTATGCCCCTGACCCTCATACCACCGGGGCACAAAGAGGAGTCAGTGAGGATCAGAGGAGACAGATAATCAAAGAGAATGTGATTTGTATGCTGTACAATACCAGGCATATATGAGATGCTAATTTTTATTATGGGTTTTGGATGGAAGACAGATGAAATCAGACAGCTATAGTTAGATTATCCCTGAGAACATTTAGGATTGAGCCAGAAGCCCAAGACATAGTGTGTACTCTTGGGGGAAGGTTGGGGGAGGGGTTGTTACTGGACTCCTCCCTCCTCCCTTGAGCACACGTGGAGCCCCAGCCCAGGGCACCCTTGCTCCCTTTGAAGTTTATACATAGAACTTGGTGCCTTCTGCCTGGGAAGTCACAGGACCTTGCTGGAGAGGCCGTTCTTCCCAGTCTAGGCCTTCCCAGCCATCCTTGCCAAATGACCCTCACCCACCCCCAGAGGCAGGTGCCGCTGCCCACAGGCCAGGGGAGGATTTGCTCCTTGTCCTTTCTGTGGAGGGGAGAAGAGGGGCCCAGAAGGCTGCCCTGCGACCTGGAGCCACGGCATCTGCCCCGCCCGACAGGTGTTGCCACTTGGTCCCTCCTCCTCCTCACCGGGTCTCCTCCAGCCTCCCAGCCCGCACCTCTGTGAGCATGAGCAGCCCGACCAGGAAGGACATGACAGACACTCCAAGGATAAGGGTCTCCCTCCGGTTCTTCTTGCGGAACACACAGGGGTACATGTCCACCAGCGCTGTCACCAGGCTTTCTACGCATACAAACTGGTGAGAGGCAAGAGAATTGGAGGGAAAGAGAGCTCCCAGAACAAGCCCTGTCAACTAGCTCTGGCTTCTTGCCCCCAAGGCCAACCCAGCCAGCCTCCCTGTCTCAAGTGCCCGGAGCTGCTGTCATCGAATGATTAGGGCTGGACGCACCTGTCAAGCTCCCCTGAGTCCCCAGAAGGGCATCCACTCCTGACATTTGCCCAGTCCCCACTATTTTAAGGTCCCTTGGGGCATAAAGCTCAACCTTGGGTGCACTGCTCCGCTCCCCAGCCCCAGCCTGCTCGCCTGCAGGCTCTGGATGGCCCTCTTGATACCTGGCTGTCCAGTCCCAGGAGAACGACCATGAAGAAGAAACAGCAGGCCCAGAGAGGAGAGAAGGGCAGCATCACCACAGCCCGGGGGTAGGCGATGAAGGCCAGGCCAGGGCCTACAGCAGGGGACAGAGGACACAGCCCAGTGCCCGGGCCAGCTGCAGGCCTGGTGCAACCCCATGGCTCCCCAGGGTGGGGCCATGGAACAGCAGGAGCTCAAGGAAACGCCCCCCCTCCCCAGGTTACCATCACCACCACCATCCTCACCCAGATGCCACCAAACCTCCACCCTAGTTCCCAGCCCTCCTAAGCGCTATCTGCTGTATTCTCATTGGCAAGGACAGGACCTAGAGGTCATCGGTGTAAGGGGCTTTGGATCTCGGAAGGCTCCGCTCTACAGAGCTACTGCCCCAACCTGGAGGTTTCAAACTGGGAATGAGCTCAGGAGCCAGCGGCCCACCCAGTGCAGGCCACAGGAGGCTGCAGGAGCAGCCACGCCCCAGCGGAGCGTGTCGCTTGCTAAAGTCTGCAGATAGAGCCAGAGAAAAGACCCCTGGGGCCAGGTCTGCCTGGGCCCTCGAGCGCACTGTCTCTGTCCCCCACAGTGAGTGAACTGGCACTGTGTCAGAATGCCATTGACAGCATCCTCTCAGGAAAGGAGTATTCCTCTCAGCTGACTCAAATGGTGGGAACACACTCATGCGCTCGAGCCTGGGTCTATTCATAGGAAGCCGCCTCTGAAAAGCAGAGTGGGACGGTGGCCTTGGTGCTATTCACTTCGTCAAGTCTCGCTTCGAACACAGTGAGACGGGACAGAGCTAGGACCTCCCCCCCAGGCTACATCGAAGAGCACAGGCAAAGTGACTCACACAGTGCTTGGCACGTAGTAAGTGCTTGATAAAAGTGAGGCATCATCGTTTTTAGTAACGATCAGTAACGTCAGCTGCCCAGCGTGGCATTCTGTGTGGCAGGCGTGCGCCTGTGAATGCCACTATGAACAGCTGCCTTGCTACAGCACAAAGGGGTGGTCCCCAAGAACAGGGCAAGAGCAGGGGAAGCACTTTGCAGCTTGTCCAGACGGGGGACGGGACTTGGTTTTATTTAAAAGCAACCACAGCACTACAGGGTAGAAAACCAGTCACTGAAAAAGAGAGAAACTCCATGTGCTGATGTAACTTGTCTTGAGATACAGTTTAAAGTGAACAAGGCAAGGTGCAGAATAACATGCAGAGTATGTTATCATTTGGTTTTTAAAAAGGGGGTGAGAAATAGAAATAGCAACATGCATGTATTTATGTGTGTGTATATGTATTTTTTCTCATGTATGTCTAAACTCTTTCCAGAAGAATAAACAAGAAATTGATACCACTGGCTACCTCCCGGAGTAAGGCACTGGAAGCCAGGGATGGGGAGTGGGACGTGGCCTTCGTACCATCCACCCGTTGAAGCGGACACGACTGTCTAATTCTCCCCCAAGTCTTCCCAGAACACGTCACTGACAGGTGGCCGCAGTTCGCCCAGAGCGTAGGTGACAACAGAAAGGCCTCTGGGTCCCGCTGCCACAGGCTCAGACCAGGCCCTGCCCAGCCACACTCACCTGACTCGGCCACCTCGGCAATGGGCACCCCCTGCTCCTGAGACATGAAGCCCAGGACGGAGAAGATGGCGAAGCCAGCCACAAAGCTGGTGCCACTGTTGAGAAAGCAGAGGGCGATGCAGTCCCTGGGGGCGGGGAGGAGAGGCGGGGACAGGCCGTCAGAAAGGGGCCGTCAGCATCTCGGGCCTCCTGCTCCGGAGCCAGCAAGAGCCCTGGGTGTCCAGAATTCAGACGCCCATTCAGGGCGCTGGTCCAGTGTGGGCTCTGCTCCACCTATACCACCTGGCCCCACTAGCTCGGACGAGGAATAAATCAATGTTGTCCTAAAAGAATGAGGCCTAAGGAAGCAAGCCATAAATCTCAACACTACAAACTGCCACACAGCTGCCCCTCCCGCCACACTGCCACCATGTCATGGGACACTGCCCCTCTGCCATAGTCCCGCTTAGTATGCAAACATACACCTGTGTTCAGGGACACAGGTGACCCCGAACAACAAAGAACTCCTAGTTGCCCCAATTTCATTTTGAGATGCACGGCATGATTTTTTCAGCCATATTTCAGCTATTGTCAACATCAGCTTAAATTCTCTGGGCATGAGCCAAGCAGGCAGAGGGGAGCCATGTGGGACAGGAAGTGAGCAGGGAGGGGGCTGAAAGGTGACGTGAAGACAGGGAGAAGTCAGGCTGCTGGCCGGCCCTGGGGTCCCGGACACGGCCGGCAGGCTGAGCCAGTGCAGCCTCCAGCCCAGCCTGGTCTGGTGCAGCCGGGGGCAGGCGAGGGACACAGGTGCAGCTCGGGCCCCACTCCCTCGTCACCTGTAGCAGTTGTTGTGGTACTTGTTGTAGCTGCCCAGGGCCGTGAGGCACCCCAGGCAGATGGCAAACGAGAAGAAGATCTGGGTGCCTGCGTCCATCCACACCTACGAGGGAAAAGGGAAGGAAGCCAAGCTCCGGGAAGCACAGGCCTCCCGCAGGGACCAGGCGGGTTGCTGGGCTGGGCAGAAACCTGTTCTCAGCGGGCGCGGGCACCCTGCTGGCCCTGCTGACTCCATGGGCTCCGCTCCCAGCTCCCAGATGCACTTCCTGGGCACTACCAGGATGAAACAGGCATTAGAAATTCAAAGGAAAGGACCCGAGGACCCGGCGGAAGCGCGTGGGAGGGTGGGAGGGTGCCCTGGATCAGAGCTGGGCCTGCTGCCCAGGTTTGGATCGTGGGTTCTGCCCTGCTTTCTGCTCCCCTCGGCTGCAGTGGGGGTGTGACCAGCAGGGAAGGAAGCCGGCACAGCATCTCTAGGAATATGGGTCCTTAACAGTGTGGCTATCTCGAGTGTGAGGCCTTGCGCCTCCTGTCTCAGAGCCCTCTCTGTGAAAAACAGGGAGCATAACCCTCAGCTCACAGAAAGTCAAGAGGGCGAACAGAAACGCATCTGGGAGGGCTTTGTACTCCTCGAGGGAAAGCAACTCTCCCCTAAACACAGGGTATATTGTTGCTGTTATTTCAGCTGGCCGGCCCGGCTACGCACGTGACGGTTTAGAGCCAACAGCTAGAATAACATCCCGAGAGAAAGAACATCAAGCAACAGAACAAAGCAGCCCTGCAGATCTGCAGGAGGTGGGCCTGCTGCGCATCCTCCCCCAGCACTCCCACCTGCAGCAGATGTGAGCGCCGCATGGGCACAGTGAGCCGTGGACAAAGACGTGGCCAGGGCAGGTGTCCCTCACGTGTCTGAGTTCCTAACAGCAAGGGCGCCCCGAGCCCCTGGCCATGTCTGCTCCCTAGCCCCACCCCAGCAGTCCCCAAACAGGGCCCTGCCTTCCATAGCCCCTTCGTCCTCGCCTCCTTCCCTTCCCCCAGCACCAAGCCTACAGTCCTCACACGCCAAAGCCTCAGCCTTTCTCGTCCACGCACCTCACCTCTTGCCTGTCTTTGCTTTGCCTGCCTGACCCTCACCACGGCTCTCAGCCCTGCCCCAGCCCCCTCTTTTTGCTCTCGTCCCTACCACATCGCCCCCGGCCTCCACAGTGCTGGGGCCCAGGGACCCCCGGGCAGGCTGACAGCCTCGGGGTCACTGAGTCCTCAGGGAGCTTCCCCAGCTGACATACTCACGCTCTAGGCCTGGAGGAGAACCCAGAAACCGAACCCTTTCACAGGACCCTGTGACCCTAATGAACAGCTGCTGTGGGGCCTGCCCTCACCCCTGAAAGCCGGCGTCAGGGAGGCACTTGGCCTCCTCCTCTGGCTGCAGGGACGGGAAAGAGCAGGGAAGGGCGGTGGAGGGAAGGGGAGTGTCTCCAGCGTTCTGTCCCTGTGCCCACCGCAGCCCCATTCTGGCGCCTTCTGCAGGGCAGGCCTTGCCACCAGGGAAAGGCAGTCCATGGCAAGAAGCACAGAAGACTCAGAGGGGCTGGAGCAGCAAGGATATCGCTCAGAAGGGCAGAAGAACCAGGGAAACTTTTTCGAACGTGAGGAAAAATGATGATGGGGAAAGGAGAGAGGGCTTCGGGATTTGCATCAGAAGTTAGAGAAGGAAGGGGTGGGAATGCAAGGCAAACCCAAAAGACAGGCAAGGGGAGTGCTGGCAAAATTCAGCACGATGCCACACCAAGCTCAAGCAGATGCCTGGGCCAGTCCGTTTGCTCCTTCAAGAGATTTCAAATCCTTTTCTCTTCTAAAACTCTGCTGTGCAGGTCCTGTGAGGACAATCATCTCAGAGAGCCTCTGGCACGAAGGTCACTCTGTTCTGTCTTGTCCCTGCCTCCCTCAGCAGCACCTTGCAGCGCAAGGCCCTGAGCTGGGACAGGAAGGGTTACTGGAGTCATGATGGACGGGCAGTGGGAAGAAGTGCTCATCTCTGGGACTCACAGGTACTGTGCCTGCTAAGCTCGGCAGTGTCTCCCAGCAAGTCGCCAGGTGTGGCCTCAAGGACGCATGCTCCCATGCCCAGTGGTGGGCAGGGTGCAGAGTGGGTCACAGTTACCAAGGAAACTGCCAAGTCCTCAGAGACACTCTGCTGCCCACATGCAGGCAGGGGAGCAGCCCTGCGAGGACGAAGCTTTGTGAACCTGGGCTTGGCAAGAAGAATAAGAGAAATCATGACGTGGCTGTTCACCTCGCCCCGGAGGGGGTGGCGGTGGGAGTGAGCTCCGACGGAGGCCTAGCTGGGAGGAAGGTCAATGAGAACAAAGAAGGGTGCAGCAGGAGGGCTGCAAGTTCAGAGCTCACGGTTCGATGTGGGGCCTGTGACCAAAGCCCCTCGCTGGGTGCTTAGCGAGCCCAGCTCTCAGCACAGCTGCTGCCTGACAGGCCTGCTGGGCAGGGTGGAGAGGCCGGGGCACAGGGGCAAGCAGGGCAGGCTGTTCCGCTGCCTCCCGCTCCAGGAGCACTGGTGTCTGGAACAAAGCTCTCCTGTGCCTTCGGCTGGGGCAGGAGACCAACCAAGGAGAAAACAAGTGTCAAAAACGCTCAGTGTAGTGTGGGGGAAAAAGAAGTCTTTTGGGGAGAGAGGAGGAGAGAAACCTCTAGAAGATTCAGGAAAGATGTTTTCAGCTTTGAGTCTATCCCCCAGGATTATTAATATCTATCTACTATTTCTAGGAAGGCAATGGTGTGTCATAGAAAAAGCATGGACTTTGGAGTCAAATTGATCTGGGCCCAATTCCTAACTTTACTAAATACTGGCTGTGTGATCATAAGCAAGTCACTCAACCTCTCTGAACCTCCCTTTTCTCATCAGGAAAATGGATATAACAACAAATAAAATAATATATGTAAAATGTCTAACAAATAAATATTCATTTTCTATCTCATCTTCTAGAATAACAAAAAGCAGCTCTTAAAACTCTCAAAATAATTCATATCCTTTGGTTAAGATCTATCATGATGATTAAGACAACAGACTTCAAAAGTCTACTTGGGATAAAACCAAAGGTCCCCCATATGCCAGTTTTGCAGTTCTGGGCAAGTGTCTCAAGTTTCCTGAGCCTCTGTTCCCCGTCCACCCTGACTCACAGGTCAGTCCGAGGGTCAAACTGTGTCAGGGTCTCAGCAAAGCACCTGGCAAATGGCAGGCGCTTAGTAAGTGTTGGCTTCGGCTGCTGTTTGTTGTTGCTTTCTTCCCCTCACTCTTTTAGAGGCAGGGTCTCACTCTGCTGCCTGGGCACTGAGCGCAGTGGCCTGAGCAAAGCCCAGGGGCACAGGCGTGAGCCACTGCACCTGGCTTCTTGTTATTTTAAAAGGCAACTCACCTCTCAGTGATAATGAGGTGACACAGATCTCACTAGTATAATAAAAGACTAGTTCTAGTCAATGATTTCAACCTCCTCCCTAGACAAATCTTTCATTAGAGTTGCTTGACAAACGGATTTAAAAGTCTCAACAGGGCTCTCTGAGCACCACACTCCCACCCCTGCCCTTATCCATCTACCAAAGCACAGCAGAGCAGATGCCGCGTCAGGACACAGGAAAGAAACCGAGTTCCGCACGGAGCACGTCCTGTGAGGACAGCCCTGCGTCTGCTGCGCCGCTCCCCGGTGCGAAGGGCAGGCCTGGGCACGTCAGGCGGCCACCTGCTCTGCGCTGGGCAGCTGGGGAAGCGGTAAGGCAGCATTCTCCCTGCCTGGTCCCCGGCTCCTGGCCTTGTGCCTGGGAGAGAGAGATGGCTCTGGTCTATGTGTTGGTGAGCAGGGATCTTGCAGCTTTCCCCAGTGCCAGGCAAATGCCAGTTGGAATTATCGCACCTCCCAGGGAGGGCCAGCCAGATTCAGCTGGGGCTCTGGCAGGGCACCCCGCCCCGCAGGTGCTGCTCTGTCCTCCCACTGCGAAGGCCTCGCCCCAGCGTGGGGCCGGAACCAGGCAGATAAAAAGGCTGCTCAGAAACTTGGGACCAGGCCTGGCTCTCAAAATATCTCCCTCCCCACAGTCTCAAAGTACTTGGAAGACTTCCACTCCCTCACAGCCTACAGCTGGCTGGAATTGGAAGGGTGGTATCCCGGAGTGCAGACTAACGGCCTTATCCGCTGCAGTCACTCGGAACAGGATTACGGCCTTAGTAACTCTCAGAGTAGAAGGCTGCCCGGTCCACCTGCTTCCTATTTACTGGAAGCTGTCACACACCAAACACTGCACCTAGAACAGACCTAGCATATAACAGATGCTCAACAAACATCTGCCAGATGAATAAGCTATGAGGGGAACAGGATGAGCAGACAGGGACCTGGTCTTCAAAAGGAGACCATAAGGTATGTGGGGCTTGTCATTGTGCAGATCTGGTTCCAGTTTCAGGTGTGAGGATGGAAAATTCTTTAAGCTCACTAGGCCCTAATTTCCTTACCTATAAATGGACGCCTTATTGGTCTGCCATGAGGGTTAGCTGAAATAATGCAAGTAAACCCCTTACCAACGCCAGGGACAGAATAAGCACTTGACAGTCGCTGGCTGTAAGTAGCCGATCAGGACAAAGCCATAAATCGGTTCTAGAAATACTGAGCCCCTGTGTTCTTTTGGTTTTTTTGAGACAGAGTCTCACTCTGTTGCCAGGACTAGAGTGCCGTGGCGTCAGCCTAGCTCACAGCAATCTCAAACTCCTGGCCTCAAGCGATCCTGCTGCCTCAGCCTCCTGAGTAGCTGGGACTATAGGCATGCGCCACCACGCCCAGCTAAGTTTTTCTGTATTTAGTTGTTTGGCTAATTTATTTCTATTTATAGTAGAGATGGGGTCTTGCTCTTGTTCAGGCTGGTCTCGGACTCCCGGGCTCAAGCAATCCTCCCGCCTGGGCCTCCCAAAGTGCTAGGATTACAGGGTGAGCCACCGCGCCCGGCCAAAATACTGAGCCCCTGTGTTCTTTCTCCCTTCCAGCCTGCCTGCCTGTGCCCTGCCTGATCACACCTCCTGCCTCTCAGGCCCACCTGCAAATGAACGAAAGCTTTGTAGCTCTGCCATTGGAGCACAGCTCTGCAGTGCCAAGGCCGCAGTAGCTCTCGTGCACGCGGGTCCAGGCTGACTCCTCACTGGGCCTTCACAGCCTTCCCTAGACTCTGCTGCCTGCCACCTACTCTCCATCACAGCTCTTTGGTTCCAGAATACTCAAAGGGCTCATGATTCACAAAACAGAAACTCCCTTTGTTTGGCCTGGCACTCACTTGCTGTGTGACCTTGGGTCACAGTTTGGTCATCTGTGCAAGGAGGAGTTGCACGGCTGATCTCTGGGGACCTTCAAGCTGCAACTGCTGTGGTTCTACAGTTGGCTCAAAGCCTGCCACCGCACAGATGTGAGGTAGTGGCAATCTGTAGCTCTGTGACGTCTAACAAATGGGAGGGGAGAAAGATAAGCCTATATCCCACCAGAAGATTGCTGAGAAACTGCCAGGACTGAGGCCACAATGGTGGAACTCAGCTTGGAAGAGTCACGACCCAGGCAGGGCGGTGGGGAGACCTGAGCACCTTCAGCTTCCGGATCGCCTGAGACTCTGCACGGAGAGCCACGGCCTCTGTGTGAGCTCTGGGCCGTGTGCCCACCCTTCCTCTTGCCCCGTCAGCAGCTTCAGTGACTGTGGCAGTGCCTTACTATTCTAGAGTGTTTGGAAAGCCACCCAAGCGTCTGTCTTCTGTGTGCTGGGAGCTGCCACCCTTAAGTGACCCAGAGAGACTCTTCCAACAGCCGAGCGGAGGATCTCTATTGCACACATGGTCCCCAGGGAGGGTGGCCTCTGTACCCAGGAGTCAGAGGACAGCGCCTAAGTGGGCAACAAAATTTCAGGGGCTCTGGGGTGGAGCTTGGCCGCACTCCCCTCCAGCACTCCGTGACTCCTGCCTTTGCCGGCTTTCGAGTGGCTGCCGCAAAGGAGAAAAGGAGAGGCCTGTCAGAGGAGGCAGGGGCCACTGGCTCTGGGCCTCGCTCCACAAACCCTCCTCTCTGAGCAGCGCCCCGCCCAGCCACGAGGAAGCGGCAGTGGAGGGGCTGCAGGCTGCGGAGGAAGGAGCCTCCGACGACTGGCAGGACACTCAGCACCCTCCCGCCTGCTGGAGGGAGGCCAGGGAGCCAGGCCTAAGGCTGAGTTCCGTGAGCAGAAGGAGGCGATGGTGGCAGGTTGGAGGGTGGGAACTAGACCGGAGACTCGCAGATGAGGTCGCCGGAGAAAAATACAAGAAGGGCATGGGGAGACGGTGGGGAGAGTGGCACAGCCCTTGAGCACGGCTGTCCTTGCCCGTCTGCAGCCCTGAAAGCTGCTGACACAGGTCTGGAGAAGGATGCGCCCCCCACCCCACCCCACCCCCGCATGCCCTGGGGTTGGGCCAGGAGCAGGGGCTCCCCACCAGAGCAGGGGAGCCTGTGCCCCCCAGAGCCACGCGCCAGCCCTGTCTGTGGCTCCTTACCTGGGGGTCCCACAGGCGTGTGAGGTTTGGGTACAAGTAAAACTGAATTCCTTGGGCTGCTCCGGGCAGCGTCACCCCTCGAATTAACAGGACCACCAGCATGAGGTAAGGGAAGGTGGCTGTGAAGTACACCACCTGGCCAGGACACAGGAAGGAGGGTCAGGAAGGAGGTGGGGATGGAACTCCTCAGAAAGGCCAGGGCAGGAGGCTCAACCCCTCGTGCTCCCTCCGTCTCACCCGCCACAGCTGCCGTCCTCGCTCCCTAAGCCTCAGAACCACAGCCTCCCTCATCCTTCCTCCCTCCAGCTTACAGCCCTAGCCTCTCCCAGACACATATTCAGTATGCGTTTGTTGAGTGACTAAACGAGCTTAGACATTCTCCCAGCTAGTGTGCTTGGGATGATGGCTAGGGCGGCCAAGTATGGCGATATCTGTATCGCATGGTCCCCGTCCTCACAGAGATTACTAGCTCAGCACAGCCACGCAGCCTGATTGGGAGGGAAGCTGTCAGGGCCTCCAGGGCATAAGTCCAGAAGAATTTAGAATGCCCTGAACACCTCACAACCTCTAAGGCAGGGAGTACCCCAGAATTCTTGAGTTGGGAGAGAATCACTTTGAGATAACTAGTCTTAATGGAATTCTTTTTCCAAAGAACTGTTACAGGAAACAGGGAGCCAAGAACAGTGTTCAGTGTGCAATGTGCCCACCCATGTTGGATATTCCAAGACCAAATTCCCCTGGGGTGTCCCCTCCTGCCTTTCTCGCCCTCTTCCACTTCCTCTCCCTGAACACTGGAAGTGCTGGGGACTGAATCCGTGAGAGGCCCAGAAGCAAGGAGGGAGTCACAGGAAACCTCCGCTGGGTCACTCCCTTCCACCCCTGACGAGGCCCCAACTCAGGGCACTCCCCGGGGGCAGGTGCTCCGCACAGACCTTGCCGGTGGACTTGACCCCCTTCCAGATGCAGAAGTAGCAGGCGACCCAGGCGAGCAGGAGGCACAGGGCCAGCTCCCAGCGCAGGGCGCCCAGGTGCTGGATGCCGGCGGAGATCTTCAGGACCCGCCGCCTGGGGAGAGAAGGGTCGGCGGCTCCACCTTGCCGCCAGCCTCAGTCTGTGGGCAGCCGTGCTTCCGGCCCTTGTCCAAGGCCTGTGGCTCTTTCACCCCGCCCCCGAGGCTGTCCTCGTGCAGAGACCGAGGCAGGCACAGCTCTGTCCCAGGCATGTCTGCTCTGGGTGCTGGCTTCTCTGGGGAAGGCGAGCGCACACGCGTTTTCTCAACCAGGGCTTTAGGGTGCTTTCGTACCAGGAGTCAAGCTGGGTGAACATGGATACTTGGCGGGAGGGCGGAGAGCGGCCACCGCAGCCGTGGGGGGGAGGGAGGTGGGAGAGCGCACGCGCCGCCCGCCTAGTGGCAAGGCGAGTCTGCACGGGGTGAGCAAGGGGCAGGCCCAGCCCAAGAAGAGCTGCGGGAAACCAGTCACAGGCCCCACAGGGAAGGTCACCTGAGGACTTTCTAGGGCTGGCGGGGCTGCGGGGAGGCGGCCTGCGCCCAGCCCCGCGGGGCGCCTGGGAAGGGGCTGCGCTTACTCCCAGAACTCGATGACAGGCGAGGTGGCGTTCTCAGAGGTCAGGTTCAGAGAGCCGTTTGTCTTCTGGAACTCCACACAGCGCTCTGCAGGTCGAGGGAGGGAGAGGGGCCGTCACCGGGCAGCGGGGCACGGGCGGGACTTGGGGCCCAGGAGGGGAGGCCGGCGGGGAGGCCGGGACACTGCAGTCTGCACAGAGAGCCTCACGCAAGGCCCCAGCTAGCCTGCCTCGCCCTCTTCGCACCCTCTGAGACGGGGCTTCATGGGTGCTCAGTACACACTCCGTCCACGGCGCGACCTGCAGGGAAGGACGCACACCCAGACTTCCAGGGGAAGCCGCCCCCTCTGGGGAATGGAGCGCTGCCTGCCAGGGAAGCCGGGCCGCCCAGAACACAGGTTGGGGGCTCTGGCCTGAGTCAGACCTTCCGGGCATGGACTGTGGCCTTGGGCACACCACAGCTTGGTTGGCTAAGCTTTGCTTCCCCTGTCCCTAAAATGTAGATGAGAATCTCCATCTTACAGAGGGCTAGAGCAAAATATGAACGGAAAGTGTGCCATGGATGGGGCTCTCTAGTATTTGCACATCACGCTGGAGTTTTTCAGAGCGCCAACATTCTTCCTACACTTCACTAGCACAATACCCCTGTGGGCTGGAACCCAGGCCAGCAAATTGTCTCGGCCCTACCTGCAAAACACCTGGACTCTGAGCCTTCTTGTTACCTCTGCTGCAGTCACCTGGTACAGGTCACCATCGACTCTTGGCTCCCACCTGGCCTCTGGTTTCCACCCTTGCTCCCCTCGTCAATCCCCTTACGGCAGCTGGGGTGATTTGTTAAAGCTCCGTCACTTTATGTCACATCCCAGCTCAAAACCGTCCCCTGGGTTTACCATCCCACTCAGAAAAATTCCCAAACCCCTTCAGTGGCCTTCAAGGCCCTGCCCATCTATTCCCAACCCCTCTAGCCTCAACTCCCACCACGCCCTGTGCCCACCTGCTCTAGCCACGCCGGCCTGTGCCCTGCAGCTGCACGTGCGCCACCCCAGGGCCCGGCGGGAGCTCCTTCTGCAAGCACAGGGCTGGTCTCAGTGGCTCCTCCCTCCTGGAGATCAGCGCTCAAGGAAGGGGAGCCTCAGTGAGGCCTTTCCTGACCACTCTATTTAAAGTTACAACCCCTCCCCTAAAACTCCCATCCCTGTTTTACTTTTCTCCATAGCACTTCTAACATGACACCTGTTACTCATTGATTTTGTCGTGATCTGTCTCCACCACTGGACTGAAAGTTCCAGGAGCGTGGGGAGCTCGTCGCTGTGCACCCCCGTCCCCAGGGCCTAGAACAGAGCCTGGCACACAGCAGGATCTCATAAAGATCCACTGGACCACAGCGCTTCCCACCAGGAAAGCGGCACTCCATCACGACGGGACAGGATGTCTCGCACTGTTTGAAGGCTAGGCCTTGAGTAGAACCAGACTCACTAGGACAAATGTCAAAAAACAAAAGATTCAGGTATTGCCTCCGAGTGGCCTCAGAGACCCCCAACAACCCAAGGGCAGAGAGGCCCAATACTGCCCTGAAGCGAAAGCTCTAGACCACCAAACATTTACAAATTTTTTCAAGAGGGACCCTCCCCCACCCCCACTGAGATCCGGATAAAATCTTCACCATCTGATAAGGTGGTTGTCAAGGGTGAGTTCAGTGTACACAGATACAACAAAATGAAACAGAGAAGAAAGACAGAGAAGGGAAAGGGAAAGGGAAAGGGAAGGGGAAGGGGAAGGGAAGGGAAGGGAAAGGGAAACGGAAGGGAAAGGGAAGGGAAGGAAAGGTAAAGGGGAAGGGGAAGGGGAAGAGGAAGGGAAGGGAAGGGAAGGGAAAGGGAAAGGGAAAGGGAAAGGGAAGGGAAGGGAAGGGAAGGGAAGGGAAGGGAAGGGGAAAGGGAA
>VSMD01111630.1:0-12287 GCA_008750895.1 Mirza zaza | reverse complement strand
GCAAGTACTGAAATGGAAGCTTTCATTGGGACATCACAAGAAATATCTTCCCCTGAGGAATTCTCAAGCTACCTGTTCACTCATTGGTTTTGCCAGATTAGGCAGAATGTGGGTGGGCTGTTGTAGCACAGTTAGTCCTCCTGTGCCCAAGCTAATAGAGTGTGTAGAGTGGCTTATTTCTCCCTCCCCCGTTATTCTTGCACTCAGTGAGCTCCCAAGTTGCTGGAGAGTTCTTCTATACTCATAAGCCCAAAAGCTGCTGCCACCGGTGAACTGGGTGCTTTAGGAGGGTGAAGGACCAAGAGTCTGGTGCCCTCGAGTCACTTCCCCTCAACACAGACCTGAGCCAAGACAGCAGATGCCATATTGCTTTTCCACTCACCATACACCTTACTCCTTCCCAGGGGGCCTCAGCCCCTCAGTTTTTATCTCACTGGTTCTCACATAAAAATTTCCCAACTGAAGTCCACTTTGTGGGAACCACAGGGGGCCTGTGTGACACCCTAAACTGGACATTCTGGGTGGGCTGCCTTCTCGAGAGAGGAACAGAGATGACCAAAGTGCTAGCTTTCTTCTACTCAGACTCTTTTCCTCCCCTTCCACTGCCCCGGTGGAGGCTGCTGAGAGACAACTGAACCAGGGGTCACTGGAACTGTTTCTCCTCTCTGTTGGTGCAAACACCACACCAGGCCTTCCACAGAGAGTGGAGCTCCAACCTTCCCAGGCTCCCCTTCCCATCCCCTACTGTTGCGGCTTAACCAGGTTCATTGCCTGGTGCTCAAGAAGAATCCAATATACTGAGTCGGCAGGTTTTATGGCAGAGAAAGAGTCTTTATTCTAGATAGCACTAAGTGGGGAGATGGGAGAAATCTCAAATCCGCCTCCCGAAGATTTTGGGAGACAGGGTTTTTTAACAATAGTTTGGCAGGCAAGGGATTAGGCAATTAGGTTCGTTAATTGAGGCAAAATCATAGGGATGTAGAAATTATCTTCTTGTGTCGTTTCAGCCCCTGGAGTCACAATTCCAGTTGAGTCAGTTTCTTGGTATGGGCTGCCGGTCCAGGTGGGTCAGTCAATCAACTGGAGTGCGGGGCCTGGGTGATATCTTAAAAACTACCTTTAGGTTTTGAAAAGGTGATGTTATCTATGGAGAAAGTTATGAATCTTCATGATCACCAGCTGCATGGCTCCAGAGTGGCAATTATAGATGTGCAAACAGAGGGACAGCAACTCATTTTTATCATTATTTTTATCAAGGCCTTTACCATAGTTCTTGGCTTGTACCCCATATTGATGGGCAGTTTCACTTCCTGCAGCTACTGAGAGAGACAACAGAGCCACCATGCCGAGGCGTCCGCAGGGAATGGGGCTCAGACCTTCCCCCTATAGGTCCTGCATCAGACTGAGGGGTGCTCATACTGTGAGCTCCCTGCCCGCTGGCCCTCCTTGGTGCCAGTTGCCCAGCAACTGCATCACTGTGGTGCATGTCCCGAGGCAGAGGGACATCAAACCTACCTGGGGACCCTGTGGGCAGCTTGAGACCAGCACGCTTCTCCCTGGCATGGTCAGGGATTGATCTTCGGGTACCTGGGGACAGGCCCACAGACCGGATCCCATATCCCCAGGTCTGAATCACATTGCTCAGGGGCAAGCAGGAGAGATTTGTGATTGGATGAGGCCTCTACAGCCCTTCTCTGTGGCTTAGCCTGAAAGGTGGGAGCAGACATTTGATCCCAGCTGAAACAGATTCTTGCCAGCTTTTGTGGAGCCTGAGGGCAAACTCTCCCAACCCAGCCGGCTCAGCAACACTCCCCTACACACCTCTGCTGTGGAAGGGAATAAGGATCCAGCTGGAGTTCCAGGGCCCCACCTGGAAGCACCTGGGGCAATCAAGTGATTCTCCAGAGGGACTAGAGCTGGTCACAGGTTCTAAACACTACATTGCAGCTTGCTGCTTCAGGCAAGGTCCACCTACTGGCAGGTAAGTCAATTTGCACAGGCCTTTACAGCATTTACTGACTCAACCCCATAGAGTGTAGTTGGCTCTCACCCACAAGAACCACCCACTGTCTCAGAGATTAAACTGGGTATGCCATTAACTAATAAAAAGAAAATGGAAAACTAAGAAGCAAAAATTGCTCCGGATGAGAAGGAATCACTGAAAGATATCCAGATAAATAAAAAGTCATGGTAGAAAGACATCCCCAAAAGAAGAAAATAACTCCTTACCAATTGATGTTCACATTAGTGGACATTAAATTGTATGAAGCTCCTATCTCAAGTACAGACTTTATTTCTAGATATTGGCTCCTGCCCCTGTATGAGTTCCTCCTCTAAGAATTGGCTCATATTTCATATACAGTCAGCAGACAGTGGTAGACTGACAACAAAGGCCACAGCAATTCCTTCCATCCCTGGAGGCCAGGTAATTTGCACTGTGACCTTGCCACTCCTTCCTTCAAGATGGGGAGTCTATTTCTCCATCCCGATAAATCTGGGCTGGCCTTTGATTTGTTTTGACCTATGATACAGGAGACATCGTGGGAGATCTGAGCCTATTCAAGAAGGCTCTGAGGCTTTCACTCTTGTTCTGTTTAAACCCAGGTCAAGAAGGCTTGGACCCTAAATGTCCTGGGAGCCTGAAAAACATAGAGGCCTTTGAGCAATATAGCAACCAGAGTTATATGTGAGGCCAGGTGCGATTTTTTTTTTCTTTTTTTGTTTTTGTTTTTTTCCCAAAGCTACCTTGCCTGGCAAACACTGACTTGTATGTGACTCTGACACACATGCCCAATGGCTCCGGACCCTGGCACTCCAGGGTCCTGCATTGCTCGCAGCTGGGCAGTGAGTCAGAGTTTTCCAGGAGGGCAGAGAAAAGCTCCTGAAGCCCATGTTCATACACGCCGTCCACAAGCCGCCCTTGGACAACAGGGTGTGGGGGTGGGTGTGTGCCCTCTCCAACACATCTGCCAGGCTGCCTATTGCCATTTTCTGGATTCTTGATCCCTGGAAAAGCTGTCTTGCCTGTCCACACTCACCATGACTCTGTCGTATAAAGGCACCATCAGTAGACAGGGCTGAGAGGGAGGAAAGAATCGACATGGTGGTTTCCCCAGGCCCTGCTCTCCCTGAACTGCGCCATGGAACTCACACCCTACCAGAGGCAGCCCTGTCCATTTTGGCCCATGAGGCCCCATCTGCTCCGTCTTGTGGCTGGTGTCACTGTCACATCCCAATGATGCTTCACGGTCTGCTACCAAAGGATACAGGTACACAGATTTCTACATGTTACGGTGTCATTCAGATGGTATGAAGAGGGCATGTCCCAGATGAAAGAGGTGAGGACGAATGAATGCACTGGGCCTGTGTTTTCTCTCCTCATACAACTACTTTCATTGCTGTTGCTATCAAGCTGCACTGTCGGTAAGGTGGTTCAACCAAATAGGGACCTGTTTGGCACTATCTACTAAAGGTAAACGTGAGCATCCTCTGTGCCACAACAATTGTAATTCCAATTTCTTTACCAACAAAAATATGTTCAGCAGAGGATGTACATATACAAGAACTGACCATCATGGAGCAAGGGAAGGATAAGACAGACTAGTTAGGCGGCTATTGGAATAATCCAGGAGAACTGTAAAGATGGTTTGGACAGGAGTCATACAGTGGAGGAGCAGGAAAGTGGTGTGATTCTGGTTGTGTGTTGAAGGTACAGCTGAATACTTGCTGATGCAGTTAATGTGGGGCATGAAACAAACAGGATTCAAGGATGACAGCAAGGGAAGGAAAGAGTTTGTGTGCACAAAAATGGGGGACAGAGAAGAAGAGCAGATTTAGGAGATAAAAAGTCTTAATAAATAAATCCTTCACGATTACTTAATCATTTTATTAATTTAATAAATCATGGCTGGCCTCAGTGGCTCATGCCTCTAATCCCAGAACTCTAGGAGGCCAAGGCAGGAGGATCCCTTGAGACTGGCAGTTCAAGATTAGCCTGGGCAACATAGCGACACCCCGTCTCTGCAAAAATATAAAAAGTAGCTGAGCGAGGTTTTGAACACCTGTGGTCCCAGCTACTCAGGAGGATGAGGTAGGAGGGTCACTTGAGCCCAGAAATTCCAGGCTGCAGTGAGCTATGACTGTACCACTGCACTCCAGCCTAGGCCATAGAGCAAGACACCAATCTCTTAAAAAAAAATCAAACCAATATAAACAGTGAAACTAAGCTTCCTGTACACGTTCCAGTTGATGATGTATATAGCATGTATATATAGATATAAAAAATTTAGTAAGAGTTCTAAGTACAATCCTACCTCTAAACCCAGTATTCAATTTCATATATATATATATGTATTTTTTTTTGAGACAGATTCTCACCTGTCCTAGAGTGCCGTGGCATCAGCCTAGCTCACAGCAACATCAAATTCCTGGGCTCAAGTGATCCTCCTGTCTCAGCCTCCCAAGTGGCTGGGAATACAGGCATGTACCACCATGCCTGGCTAATTTTTTCTATATATTTTAAGTTGTCAAATTAATTTCTTTCTATTCTTGGTAGAGACGGGGTCTTACTCTTGCTCCGGTTAGTTTTGAACTCCCGACCTCGAGCGATCTTCCCGCCTTGCCCTCCCAGAATGCTAAGATTACAGGCCTGAGCCACCTCGCCAGGCCTCAATTATATATTTTAAAATGGAAAAAGAGGAGCCACATCGTCTTTAAGCCGAGCTGTTGTGGGCATCTATGGGGTTAACCCATAGCATTATATCATAAAAACATAAGATTTATGAAAGAAACTGAAGATAGTCTTACTAAAACTTACTGCCCTAATTAAATGGTGTATTATATGTGCATATGTGATTATAATGTTGGAGAAAGTAATGTAATGATCGGAGTTGCAATTTGATATTGTTGTGGTGGTAAAAAACTAAAAGCAGATGCCTCTAGCAAAATAATAAAACCCACGTTTTTAAAATATTTTTAATAACTATGACCTATGATTATTCTCTTTTGGTGTCTTAATATAGCAAGTTAAGGGATTTCTTAACATTTAACTCTCTTTACATTAACTGTCCATGGTGCATTATCCTTTGGATATGCTGCTTTGGATTATGTTTGCTAATATATGGGGATTTCTTGTTAATGTTGCAAAACAATCACATCTGGGGCCAGGAAGCCAATAATCTAGCTAAGAGTTGTATGAAGAATAGGAAAATGTGTTCACAGAACCTCACTCAAGTGGCCCCCAGAACCCAGGGATGGCTCTGACACAGGCAAGTGGGGATGAGTGAAGGGCAGGCAGGGAGAGGGGCAGCAGGAAGCCTCCTCCACTTCCAGAACAGGGACAGCCAGCAGTAGGCTCCACCTCCCTACTCACTGCCAGGTATTCTCCTGCTTCCTGCCCCTCGCCCCGCCCTGGGAATGCTCAGCCCCGCCCCTCTGATTCCGGCCCCGCCCCACCAGGACATTGGGCCTGCCCCACGTTCTCCAGACCTGGCCACGCCCCTGTTCCAAGCCTGCGCACTAGTGACCCCTTGGCCTGAGAGGAGGAGCCCGCAATGGCACCCAGGCCACGCCCATAGCCCTAACCCCCTGAACACATCTCCGCAGCCATACACTTCTGAAGTCTTGGTGTATAATGATCAGACTGGTAATACAGTTTAGTAACGTTGATAAAAGAATAAAAGCAAATGTCTCTGGGAAAATAATACCCACTAACCCGAAATAGAAGACCCAAATGGGGACAAAGAAACACTTTTATTTGCCTCCACCATCTGACACAGCCCCTAGGGGGACAATGATCTCAAGTTGCCCCTGCTGCCTAGAGTCCTCTCTACCCCAGACCTCGGTGACAATTATGAGCCCAAGTGTCTTATGCAGAATCCAGGACACAGAAAGAGCACACAACAGGCGGGGGAAAGAATGTTCTCTGAGGGAGGCACAGGTCCACTTGACACACCTTTCCACAAATGCTCCCTGCTCCAACTGGACTAAATGCTGCCTCCTCCTCTGCTCGTTGTGTCCTTGCAACTATGAGGAAAGAGTAAAGTTGTTTCTTCTGGATGAGTGACATTACTATTTATTTCCCTTGTTATCCTCTCCGTTGTGTCAACATGAATTGACAAGTTCATGGCGGTAAGAAAGAGAAGGGTTTTACAATGAGAAAGAACACAGTTGTTTTCAAAACAAAGGAAAACACGGCGATTACAAGAAATGAAGTAATAAAATAAGGTAATGCTTAAAAATTCAGCGAAAGCAACAGAAAGTAATTGTAAATACAATAGAATTATGAATGTATATGAAAGAGAAAGACTAGATGAAAACAAAATATGAAAAAGGTTTCCATTTGCAATAATGGCAAAAATAATGTTACTTTTTCCTAATCTCTATTTTCAAATTCCCTTGATGAATATGTGTTTCCCAGCCCCCACATCCAAATAAACTTCATGCCATTCTAGGGCGCTGCGGGGTTAAAAGCAAACAAGATATAGAATCACACATATCTGGGTTCTACTCTTGCCTCTGGAACTTACTATGTGCTTGACCAAATGACTTGACTTCTCTGAGACACACATATGGAACCTAGCTGCCTAGATTCACATCAGCATGAAGGAAGATGACACAGACAAATGCTTAGCACAGGGCCTGTCAGAGGTAGTACATGGGCTATTGTAGCCATCACAACAGAGAGACTGATGAGTTTGTGATTTTGCTGGTTATTTGTTTATATTACTGATCTTGAGTTAAAAATATATGTGAGAAGCACCCTCAAATCTCACCAAGTTTTAAGTTCTTGCCCTGTAGGTCCTACTTCTGCCTTGAGAGTGTCTGACACACCTTCCCCCTCCTGTAATGCCCCTCTCCATCCAGGCTCCTCATTGTCAATTAAAGTATCTCTGGGAAGTTAGGGTGACAGGGTGAAGCAGCTCTGTCTAATCCCTGGTCTATGGGTGGTGACTGTTCAGACAGAGAACCTTCAGCAGCAGCAATTCCAGTCTCAGTGGGTGGCTGGCTTGCTGAGACCATGGTCACCACAACTCACACATTTCCTCCTATACAGACAGAATGAGGGAAGACGCCATACACTTGGCCAATGACCCTTCATTGTCTAGGGGCCAGTGCAATAGGTCATTGAAAGCCTCATCTGACTATGACAAAAATTCATTACCAGATTCCCAACACAAGCTTATGAAGACCCTGTGTGGCTACCATTGGCTGAGATGGTGCTAGAAGGGAGACTGATTGATGGTAATAGCTCAAATGTCATTCACTTGCCATCTGCTCCCTAATTTCTCATTTCCTTTCAAACTCCACACTGCCCATAGCAGGTTTCAGAGAATCTCTGGGGAGACCGGCGCACATATGGAGGGCACTATGCTGGTTGGTGGCATGGGTGAAGTTGGGGGTTGGGAGTGTCTCACAGCCTAATGTGAAGACTGATTCTGTAACACAAGACAGGGTAAGAAAAGGCAGATAAAGAAAGTTTCAGCTGCAACTGGAGAAAAAGAGAAGTGATTTGAACTCTGCCTACTGGTGAACTGCTCAGGCAGGAAGTGATGCACTGCAGCTCAGGCCCAACTTGATTGAATGGCCAGGGTAGAGTTGCTGACACCTGCAGCTTAAGATCTCTGTGAAATCCAGGGAGAGACATTGAGCCCAACCACCCAGTGTGGTACGTCTACAGGCAGGACACACTTCTTGCTATGGTCTTATTCTCCTTTCCTGTGGGGAAAGATATTAACAATCATGATGATGAGGCTATTTGATGAGCTGTTTAAGCCAAGGTAAGCAGCACAGAGGACAGATAATTTCAGTTAATTGGAAATTTTATACAAGCCGTGCAAATTGTACTGATATGTTTAAAGAGCAAACAATGAGAAAAAAATCTTCTACCCATTTAATAACTGAATCCTGATATTACAAGGCCTTTATAAAACCTAATGTTGTGGTGTAAGGAGAGATGCCTCAGACATGAGCGACCAAGATTAATCACTAATGCAGGCTTTACCAGGAATCCACTTCGTGCTTGATGTTTCTGGCTATTGTCCTCATGACTTGTGGGATGATCTTCGCTAGAAATGCGGGTCACCTTACCTCTGCCTTATCCTTGGAAGCATCAGGATATTCCCCCACCGCCCCCACAATCCTCAAACATGTAGAATATGTATTTGTTGCCTTCATGAAATGTCAAAAGAATCACTTCTCATAAAAATGTGTTAGATTACCTACCACCTGTAGGGGAGAACTTCCATAAACAAAGGGAAGAGCTTCCATGGTGGCTAGAACTCACACCCCTGCCCCATTTAACATAGCTCAGAGCTCTTCCCTAGTTAATGCAATGATTTACATGGCTAAACCACAGCCCACTCCATCACACTGGCATTCACTGTGAAAACTAAAAATCTACAAGAAGAATCCAATCCAGCAAGCATTTTTTTGGAAGAACACAAGAACTTTGCAAAATGCAAGAAACCAAAGAAACAAATACAGTTTAAAAACGCAGAAATAAGGCTAGCTCAGGAGAACTCAACAGTCGGTCTTTTAAATTATTATTATTTTTTTGTTTGTATTTTTGAGACAGAGTCTCCCTTTGTTGCCCAGGCTAGAGTGAGTGCTGTGGCGTCAGCCTAGCTCACAGCAACCTCAAACTCCTGGGCTCAAGAGATCCTTCTGCCTCAGCCTCCCGAGTAGCTAGGAGTACAGGCATGCGCCACAATGCCCGGCTAAATTTTTTTTCTATATATATTAGTTGGTCATTTAATTTCTTTCTATTTATAGTAGAGACGGGGGTCTCACTCTTGCTCAGGCTGGTTTTGAACTCGTGACCTTGAGAAATCCTCCCGCTCGGCCTCCCAGAGTGCTAGGATTACTGGCGTGAGCCACCTTGCCCGGCCTCTTCTAAATTATTAATATGTTGTGTGCAATGAACGGTATTCATTAGACTTAGGAGGCTGTCACTCATTGTTTTGTCTACTTCCAAAGTCTAGACCCCTAGAGTGTGATTGACTCAACTAGGGTGAGGTGAAAAGCACCAAACCAAGTAACTATGGCCAGGGAACTCAGTCACAGAAAAAACAAAAGGATGTGGGAAAGACTCAGAGAAACAGTGCCTGCTGGACAGACCAATCAGCCTGAGACTGCTGCCTCCCACCTACCGGACATACATACAGTACATAGAGGTTTTCATATGTCCCCGTAGGTAAAATATTTAAAAGCATGTCTTAGTAAGCTCAAAAGCACCTACTATAAACAATGAAAACAACTGAAAGTCTCAGCCAATCCCATAGTCACAGTACGCCAAAGTGAATTCCTGTTCATATGTATAAATAGCTGATGTTATGTGGCCATTTCTTGAATCGATGGTGAAGTTCACGGCTTCTGTAGAACTGCTGTGATTGTATAAATTCAAAAACCTATGGACTGGAGCCAGGAACAGTGGCTCACACCTGTAATCCTAGCACTGAGGCTGAGGCGGGAGGACCGTTTGAGCTTAGGAGTTTGAAACCAGCCTGAGCTAAGTAGGAGACTCCATTGTTACCAATGATAGAAAAATTAGCTGGGCATCGTGGCAGATGCCTCTACTCCCAGCCACATGGGGAGCTGAGGCAGGCAGATCATTTCAGGTGGCTGTGAGCTTTGATCATGCCACTGCACTCTACCCCGGGCAACACAGCAAGACTTTGTCTCAAAACAGAACAAAACAAAAAGAAAAAAACCAAAACCAAAACCTATAGACTAAAGGTTAATCTTAAACATTGCTGATGGAAAATACTACATAGAAATTAAAGAATCAAGGCCAAATAATATGATAACATGGAAACAGTAATTGTATCTCCCATTTCCCCATGCAGAAGCATTCTCCTTCTCTTGAGTTCTCCAGTTGGTGGTGAGAAGTCATCTGCAATCAGGGGAGTTTCCATGCCTACCTCTAACCCCAGGTTCCCAGATTAGTGACTTCTGGACCTTGGAGAAGCACAGGTGCTTGGTTCCTGGCTTAAATTGTATTCCTCATCCTGTAGATTAGCATGCTGACTGTACAACCAGCAGTCCAAGCTGACACTAGGGTGGAGTCTACACAGGCCTTTACAGGATTCTGTAAGGCCTTGTGTCTGAGTAACGGAGAGACTGAGAAAGTCAGTGAATCCCACCAGGATTGACTGAACAGAGCCCACTGCTCTTCTTTCCTCAAGTTTGGTAAGCAGCACCATGGTAGGTCTGCACATGAACAAGAAGAGGCAAGGGAAGCTCAGAAGACCAACCCAAATCTAACCGTTGGGTGGCCAGCTTGACAAATGTCAGTAATAAATATATTGTATTACTAGAGTCAGTGTAATGGGCTGAGAGGCCAAACTGTAACCAGAGGGATGTGGAGGAATGGATTCAAATTGTACAAAATTGGGCACATATTTTGCACACTCTTTCTACAATTTGGAGAGGCCTGTACACTTAATATCCACTACAGAGGATCTGAGTTCTCATCTCCTGCCAAGAATTCTATCAGGTAATAGGTATCAAAAGTCATAGAGAGCATATCGATCTCTTCCCATCCAGGGCACTCAAGGACAGAAGGGATATGAGAGGAACAGTACAGCCTCACCTGCCAACTGTCCATTGACATCAGCATATCAATGTAAACAAGTCTAATGATGTGATTACTCACTCCAGTTGATCACAACGAACTCCCCGTGAGGACACTGATGTGAGGAAAAGCATGTGCAGGCTACAGGAACGAGCAAGTGCTCATACTAGTTACTTGTCCCTGAGGTCCTATTTCCATAAGGGGCACTTGAGGAAGTTCTTTGCACATGCCTGACTTTGGCCAGGACTCAGAATCACCGGTTGGGGAGGGGTAGATTGGAGGAAATCGTACCTCAGTGTAGCATGTCATAAAAGTAAATATAAAGTAAAATAACAAAAAAGGTTAAATCTCCCTGTTGAAAGAAGGAAGAGACCTAGCACTTCCCTTTCCCTAGAGCATTTACTTTAGAAAACTTGTAATTGTTAAGTTCTCCTTCTGCCTGTTTGCAAAGTATGCAAATCTTTTTTGTTTTGTTTTTTGTTTTTTGTTTTTTTTTTTGAGACAGAGTCTCACTGTGTTCCCCAGGCTGGAGTGAGTTTTGTGGCCTCAGCCTAGCTCATGGCAACCTCAAACTGCTGTGCTCAAGTGATCCTCCTGCCTCAGCCTCCTAAGTAGCTGAGACTGCATGCATGTGCCACCATGCCCGGCTAATTTTCTGTATATTTTTAGTGGTCCAGCTAATTTCTTTCAATTTTTTTTTTTTTTTAGTAGAGACGGGGTCTCGCTCTTCCCCAGGCTGGTCTTGAACTCCTGAGCTCAAACAATACGCCTGCCTGCCTCGGCATCCCACAGTGCTAGGATTACAGGTGTCAGTCTCCACGATAAACCCGCAAATCTTTTTAAAAGCTAAATGAGCCACTTGCCAATTTCGCAGTCAGGAATGGACAAGGACCAGGCAGTAAGCTGTTTGGGCTGTATGAGAACTAGGTATAAAGAAGATAACTTAAGCAGTCGACGTCAGAACTTCAGATTAGCCCTCCTGAAAAAGATACAGGGAAGTGTACATCACAAGAAGTGCCCAAGGCTGCGGATAAAGGTACCTGAGAAAACCCTAATCAAGGAAGGAGATGAGGGAAAACAGCGCATCAGGGAGGATACAAAAGTATCAGCAAAAGCAACAGCAGTGCCTGCCCAGAACTCCCTCACATTATTGTACTATGCAACCATAGGAAACATGAGAAACCATATAAAAGAGTACGCAGCACAAGGCTGACACAGCCAAGCCTTCACCAACAGACAAGGCACTATTCACTGAGGAAGTGGAAAATAAGTATGGGTCCTCATGGTGAATGTCAAAACTTTGCAAGAAGGGCATATTTTCTCATGTCCCATCCATCAATGTGCATTTTTTTCCTCTGACATCATAATCTGGAGCATCCTCACATTCCCGCTTGAAGACTTAGGTAACCTGAAACAGGGAACCCGCTGAACCTTCCCCTCCTCACATTGCAACTCTGCCTTACCCCTTAACAGCGTCAGTGGCTCCAGTAGCACACAACATGCATACACCCCTCACTGCTGTGTCCACACCTCTCTCTCCTTGAGAATGCAGGCAAGGTCTCCTTCAGACAGTGTAGAGGTCTTCTGAGGGGACCTAATGGCAGATGGGTCAGACCACTAAAGGGCAATAGCTTCCAGCAGACAACTGTGCAAAGTGATACCTACAGCCTGCAGGTATGTGCTGTTTTCAGCATGAGGAACAGGGAGGAAAGGG
>VSMD01111628.1:0-81493 GCA_008750895.1 Mirza zaza | reverse complement strand
TATATATATTAGTTGGCCAATTAATTTCTTTCTATTTATAGTAGAGACGGGGTCTCGCTCTTGCTCAGACTGGTTTCGAACTCCTGACCTCGAGCAATCCGCCCACCTCGGCCTCCCAGAGTGCTAGGATTACAGGCGTGAGCCACTGCGCCCGGCCAGAACATTCCTTTTATGCACCCTTACCTAACCCCCCAGGACTGCCAGCTCCCATCCTTGAGGGACCGTAACTCATCAAGTGACTTTTTTGTGCAGCTTTGT
Organism: Mirza zaza; assembly: GCA_008750895.1. Lineage (NCBI taxonomy): Eukaryota > Metazoa > Chordata > Mammalia > Primates > Cheirogaleidae > Mirza > Mirza zaza. Next base: position 81,235 of record VSMD01111628.1, on the reverse strand, counting down.
CTCCCCTAGTTTGAAACAGTCTTTATTCTTCTGGAATATTCCCAAGACACTCCCCTGGGATGTTCCATGATGATGCCTACATTCAGATGCATTCATTCCATGATCGGCACTTGCCCCCTCCTCTCTGCCTATTGGCCAGATGTATCCATATGCTGGGCTCCCACCCCTTCCTCCACTTACCCCTCCAAAAAAGTTTTAAACGCTTCTACCTATAAATAGGGTTCCCAGGGTACCAAAGAGTCCCATAGAGCAAAGGATCCGCCTAGAGGTGTTGGCTCCACTGCTCCCTCCCCTAATGCACTTGGCCTCAGGTTCTGCCCTCCTCTCCTCCAACCCCAGCCACTTTCCCCTGGGCCTCAACCCTGTGTCTCTCCACAGCTATGATTTTGCCCCCGATCAGCCCCTACATGAAGTACTCTATCATGATCAACAAGGCCACGCCCTACAACTACCCAGGTGAGTAGGGGCCAGGCAGGGCTGGCTGAGATAGGCCTGGATTCTGTGCTGGGGGAGGGGCAGTTATGGGCAGTTCTTTCCTACGCAGGGATCAGAGATTCAGCACTGGCATCTGGATCTTTTCCCTATCCAGTGTTTTTTAATTCAGATACAATTCACATACCATTCTGTTTTTGTGCTTTGAGTTTCTATTATCTTTCCAAATACCTATCCGTCTCTGGGCTCCCAGCTTCGTTGCTGTCTGGGTCTTCATCTGTCCAGTCTCAGTTCTCTGTTGGCATGCATGGTTACCCGCCTACTGTCCCTCCCTCCCTGTCTCTAGGTCTCTCACCTTCCCTGCTTCTCTTTGCATCAGTGATTCTCTGACCTTTACTCTGTCTCTCATCTCTCCCTGGGGTCCTGTTTCCCTCTCTGAATATAAACTGACAGACCAGCTCTTTCCAGGGCCTTGGAGATCTGCTGGTCTCAGTGGCCCACCCTCCTGTCCCACAGTGCCCGTCCGAGATGATGGGAACATGCCTGACGTGCCCAGCCACCCCCAGGACCCCCAGGGCCCAAGCTTGGAGTGGCTGAAGAACCTGTGAGCACCTCCACCTACAGGAAGGAGGCTCTTCCTCCCCATGACCCCCAATAAAAATGTGAAAACCTGAGCTGTGTCTGATTAGAGGTGGGAATAGTAGACAGTACCAAGGTGAGTGCTGGGGGCAGTTTATTGGTGGGTCAGTCAAAGGGTGGGCTGGCTAGGGTGGGGTAGGGCAGCAGTTTGTCTGGACCCCGAGAAACCCAACTGGAATCCAGGGCCTCATCTGCTTCGAAGCCAAAATCTTCCTCGACCTTAATCTGGGGGAAATAAGAAATAAGGTAAGTAACAAGATAAGGAATAGGCCTCGGAATCTAGAAATTGCTCATCAGCCTTGCCATTCTTGCTTTCCCAGGCCAGGCAGCTTCCTCTGTGTACCTCAGAGGTGATCCCAGTATTCCCAAGTCCAAACATTTTTCAACTTTCCCCTTGCCCGCCGCCTTTTCCACACCATTTTCTCTGATCCTCCTCTACTCCAGCCTTCTCCAGTTATGTCTCTCCCCCTTCAGGTCTTTCCCTTTCCAACTTTGCCTCCTTTTCTATCCAAGCCTTTGCTTGACTTTTTCCAACCCTTCTTGTTCCCTGCCCAACCCCAGGCCTCCTCCGACCCTTCCTGCTTCACCTCCTTTCTCCAGCTCTCTCCCATTTCCAACTTTGCCTCCTTTTCTATCCAAGCCTTTGCTTGACTTTTTCCAACCCTTCTTGTTCCCTGCCCAACCCCAGGCCTCCTCCGACCCTTCCTGCTTCACCTCCTTTCTCCAGCTCTCTCCCACATGTTGGGCCCCTCATGGCACAGCAGCGAAACCCAGAGCCCTGACCACGCCTCCACCCTGGGCGCCCCTTTCCCACCTGCACTGGGGCCAGCTCTGGAGTCAGCGCAGCTCCCGCTCGGCGTCCATCCCGTGGTGCTCGCCGCCTCTTACGCCCGCTGGGCCCCTCACCGGGGGCCGGGCTGCTGGGTTCTGGGGGTATGGGAGTCCTTCTGGGTGGGGACAGTCCCTCTTTCTCTGGAGGCTCATTCTCAGCATTGCCTGGGGTGGGGGCATCTGTGCCCTGGCTGCCCTCATCCTGGTGGGTGGAGGGGGAGGCAGGTGACGGTCATGCCTTGGGTTCCTGGTTCCCCCAACCTGCTTGGAAAGCCAGCACTCACCTCCAGCACAATGGTAAACTGGCTGGCCCGGTAATCATCCCCGTAGGAGTCCAGCACTCTCATGAGGAACCTGCTCAGAGAAATGGAATAAATTCTCTTCTACCAGTTGGGGAAAAGGACGGATGATAGAGCTCAGCTCTCACTCCACCTGAAGTCAAAGCTGTCCTCGACCCAGAAGGTTCAGAGCTGTGGAGTCAGTCTGAGAGGCCTGGAATCTGAGCATTTGACCAGCTAGTGGGACCTTGAGCAAGACAAAGTGACCTTTCTGAGCCTTAGTTTCCTGCTCAGTAAATACAGAGACCACCTTGACTGGGCTGGGTGCTACTGTAGTGACATGTCACCTAGATCTGCACTCCCCAACTCCTGGGCCATGGCCCAGTACTGGACCATGGTCTGTTAGGAACCAGGCTGCATAGCAGGAGGTGAGTGGTGGGCAAGTGAGTGAAGCTTCATCTGTATTTACAGCTGCTTCCAATCGCTTGTATCACTGCCTCCTGTCAGATCAGCAGTGGCATTAAATTCTCAGGAGCTGGAACCCTACTGTAGACTGTGCATATGAGGGATCTAGGTTGTGTGCTCCTTATGAGTCTAATGCCTGATGATCTGAGGTGAGCTGAGCGGTGATGCTAGCACTGGGGAGCACCTGCAAATACAGATTATCATTAGCACAGAAGTTTGACTGCAAATTAAATGTAATGCGTTTGAATCATTCCAAAACCATCACACCTTCACCCCAGTGGAAAAACTGTCTTCCATGAAACCAGTCCCTGGTACCAAAAAAGTTGGGACTGCTGACCTAAATGATTTCTCTTAAGTACTTGACAGGATATTGACACTTAGTAAGCACTCAAAAGTAAGTTATAATTTTTATTGATAACTAAAAGGTGAGCGCAGAACACTCCTACTGGTGACCTCACCTCTTACTGACACTGCCCTCTCCTCTTCCCTGCTTCTAGGTTCTTTTTTCATAAAGTTCTCATTGGTTGAATGCTTCCTCTGTCCCAGAGCCTGGGTGGAGCATTTTACAATCTCTCAGGCCACAAATATCTACAGAGCACCTGCCCTGCACCAGACACTGTTTCAGGTGCTGAGGCCCCATCAGGGTACAAAACAAGGTCCCTGTGCTTATGGGACTCAGGGTTGCAGGGGAGACACACTTAGCAAATAAAGAAAACATAATAGGTCAGAAAGCTGGAAGAAGGCAGAGGGTACCTGGTCTGGAACTTGAAAAGGATGGTGGGGGAGGCCTCACTGAGGGTGAGGGTATGGCAGGAGGAAGGACACTGGCAGGATGCACAGCAATGCAGGTGCCCTGAGAGCAAGGAAGTGGGGTGATAGCCCCTCTGCTGTAGGGCCTTGTTGGCTGCTGTGAGGATGTTCCACTTTTACTCAGTCAAGTGGGCGGTACCACAGGGTTCTGAGCAGAGGAAGACTTGGTCTGTGCCACATTTTAGAAGGACTAGTCCTGAATTTCAGATACAACAGGTCTGGGGGCCTGAAAACTTGCATTTGTAACAAGACCCCAGGTGGCACTGATGTTGCTGGTCCAGGACCCACACTCTGAGAACCACTGGGCTGGGCTCCAGGTTCAGAAAGCATAATTATCCTGACCAATCTGTACCGAATTATTGACACAAGTTTACCATGTGCAGATGTTTGTCAACTCTTTGATGTTTTAACCACAGAAGCCATGGATCCCTTTCATAAACTCTCCTGATCCTGCTGTAAAATAAAATCTTGGCTAACAGTACAAATAGGCAAAAAAGCAGGGGACGGGGTCACCCAGGCTGTTTTAAGAGGAAACTTGGATAAGGGAGAGGCAGACCAGAGAGAGCAGCAATCCAGGTAAGGCTGTGTTCATTGGCCCAGGTTGGAGACAGTGGAGGTGTGAGAAGACGTGGGGCTCTGGGTATACTGTGAGGGCAGAGTTCCAGTGGATTCCATGTGGAATAGAGAGAAACAAGCAAAGGGTTCCAAGCAATTGCGGGAGGGATACATTCACTGATTCAGAGTAGATTTGGGGGAAAGACCAGAGTTAGTTTTGGAAGCATAACAGATAACGAGAGTCAGTGTCCCCAGGCAAATGACAAAGGGAATAGAGAGTTCAGAGGAGAGCTGTGGATAGAATACCGAAGTCAGCTGCACTCAGGTGACCTTTAAAACCAAGGACCAGGAGGTTGACCAGCATGGTCCAGTTGAACTTCTGGTGAGGACAGAAGTGTTCCATATCTGCTGTCCAGGTTGGCAGCCACTGGCCACCTGTGGCTCTTACTGAGCACTTGGCTATGGCAAGCGTGACACATTGAGCTCTTTATTTCATTTATACTTTTTGGTGGCTACAGAAAACATGAAATGTGGCTAGTGTGACTCTAGGAACTGAATTTTTAGTTGCAGTTTGTTTTAACTGATTTCAGTATAAACTGCCACCTGTGGCTAACAGCCCTTGTGTGACAAGAGCCACTTAGGAACTAAATGTTTAATTTCATTTTAGTGAATTAAAATTTAATGATTTAAAAATTTTAATTTCAATTAATTAAAATTTAAATGAAAATCTCCACCCGAGGCTGGTGGCTACCATGCTGGGCAGTGTAGGTACAGACAGAAGAGGATCCAAGGCTGAGCCCTGGGGAGCTGCAGGTTTCAGGGTTGGGGAAATGAGCATGAACCCGCAGAGGCAGCCAAGGAACAGCCCGGGATGCAGGGAAAACCAGGCCGCTGGGTAAGCAGGACACCAAGAAAAGTGCTCCAAGGCACGTCCACTGGGTCAGATGCACCAAGGCAAGTGAGCCAGGGACTGAGATGAGACCTACATCTCAGGGACTCAGGGGACTCAGCTTTGTGGAGCCCTTCATCATAAGGCCTGTTCCGTTTGCTGGGGTGGGGACACAGCGAGTGGTGAGGTCGGCATCAAATCCAGCGAGGGTGCGGGCTGCAGGGCTCACCCCTTCTCATTGTGGTGACATGAGGCACATGGTAGGAAGCTCTGAGCTAAGCTCACTATCTGTGAGCTCCAGTTTAACTCTCCCAGCAGCCTCGTGATATTGGTGTTACACTTAGTTGATAGGTAACTGGCTCAGAGGGGATAGTGCTTGCTCAGCAAAGAAAAGGTGCTTACAGGCTGGGCGTGGTGGTGCACACCTGTAGTCCCAGCTGCACAGGAGGATCACTTGAACCAAGGAGTTTGAGACCAGCCCCTAGTCCCAGGGGTCAGCTCTCTCTTCCAAGACCCAATCCCACTCCTCTTCCCTCTTTCCCTCAGACCCCACCCTCATCTCCAGCCTCTCCTCCTTGTGGCCTGTGAGGATCTGGCAGATGGTAAAGACGGGGCGAGATGGCAAGAGGTGGCGGGAACGTTTGGGAGCAGAGGCTCACGGGCCCAGAGTAGGTGTGGAAGAGGTTACCTCCGCTCCTGCTGAAGTCTCCGAGTTATCCTTTGCACCTGGTGGAGCCTGTTCAAGACCCGCTCATTCACCTGCAGGGAGGGGGAAGAAAACAGAAGTCAACTGGATGCCATTCACTCTCCCATTTGTTTATTCAACAGATGGTTGACAATACACCATCTATATACTAGGCTCTGGGGAAACTGGCCAAGACCATCCCATGGCCTGAAGCCCTACTTCATCTCCTCTTTCCCAACTTCCCATCCCTTCCAGTCATGCTGGCCCCAAGCTGATGCCTGAACCCCTGAGCACCTGTGGTATGTGGCTTTCTGCATGCTGTTCCCTCTGCTTGGGCCACTGTGCCTTGGTGATCTGTAGAGCTTGCTGCCCCACTTCCTAGAGTCTTAGCTGAACTGTCACCTGCTCAGGGAATCCACCTGACCTCCTGTTAAGCTGCAATACCCCCTCCCCAATTCCAGAAGCCTGCCCACCCATCCACTCTCTGCAGCTTTATTTTGCCTTATAATGCTCATCTCATGAGATAGGATACATCCTGTTTGCTTATTTTGCTTATTGTCGCCTCCCCAGGCAGAGCATGAACTCCACAAGGACAGTGACTTGGGCCTGTATCCCCAGTGCCTTGACCAGAGCCTGGCACATAGCTCCTCAATGAGTATTTGCTGAACAAATGATTTTGCACACTATTAAGTGCTTGGGGGACACCAGACAGATATGCTAGAGATTAGGGGAGGAGGTGGCTTCTTTAGTTAGAGGCCACAGAGAAGACCTATGAGCTGAGGCCTGAATGATGAGAAGGGGACAAATGAGTGACAGCCAGGAGGAAAGCAAGCCATGCTAAGGGAACAGCCCCTGCACACAGTTTCTGAGGACCCCAGCCTAGACATGGGAGAGAGGGATGAGACTCAGCCAAATAGGGAGCCTAGGACAGTGGCTGAAGCCCATGATGCTCCTGGATCAGAAAGACCTGGGTGCAGAACTCAGCTGTGCCACTTCTCAGCTGTGTGCACTTGGGCAAATTACTTAACCTCTCTGAGTCTTGGGTTTCTGTATTTGCAAAATGTGGATAATCTATTCCTAGGGGGGTGGATTTGGAGCATAGGCTTAAATTGAGTCCCTTTGGGCCTTGGTGTCCACCTGTTAAACAGGGTTTGGAATACATCCCCAGGCTTCTGGCCTGCAGCCTTCCCCCTTCCAGAACACCCCAACACCACTGTTATGGGTTGAGTTGTGTCCCCCTAAAACATGTGTTGGAGTCCAAACCCCCAGTACCTTAGAGTGTGACCTTATTTGGAGCTAGGGTCTTTACAGAGGCAATCAAGTTAAAATGAGGTCACTGGGGTAGGCCCTACTCCAATATGACTGATGCCCTTATAAGAAGGGGAAATTGGGACAGACACAGACACACACACGTAGAGAATGCCAGGTGAAGAAGGCAGAGATCAGGGTGAAGATTTACATGCCAAATATGGCCAACATGCCACCAGAGGTCAGGGGAGAGGCCTGGAGCACATCCTCTCTCACAACTCTTAGAAGGAACCAATGCTGCCAACAGCCTTGATCTTGGACTTTCAGCCTCCAGAACTGTGAGACCATAGATTTCTGTTGTTGAGCCACCCAGTTTGTGGTACTTTGTTTTGGCACACTGATAAAACAATCTCCAGAGAGTCTTTCAAGCATCTAGACCTGATCCATCCCCTGTTTGAAACCCTTCAAGGACTCCCCCTCACTCTCAAGGAAAACAAACAAAAAATCCAAACTTCTTGCCCTGGTGTTCCTGGCCTGCCAAAATCTGGGCCCTACCTACTGCTCCATCCCTGTTCTCACTAATACAAGCATTCAGCCCAGACAATCTGAGTCTAAGGCAGCAGCTGTGGGGATGGGGGGGAGAAGGGGAGGAGAAGAAAGATCCAAAGGAGATTCAAGAGGCAGAAAGGACTAGACTCGAAGAGTGACTCATGGCAGGGATATAGGAGGTTTGAAGAGCTTGGGCTGTGACCTGTGATCAGTGACGTGCCTGAGAGGCACCTGTGAGACATCAGAGAGCTGATCTGGGTAGTCAGGGAAGCTCCAGAGGAGATGGCTCCCCAAGGGCCTGGCAAAGGGCCAGACGCATATTGGATGCTAAATAAATGAATAGTGAATAAATAAAAATGAAAGATTCATTTAGCTAGCCAAGGAGTGCTGGGCATGTGCACAGGCTGAGATTGGGAGGAGGTGGTGATTTAGTGCAGGGGACTCCAAAACGGGGGAATCCGAACTCACCTACCTGCTCGATCTCCCGGCAGCGTCGACCTAGCGCCTGGTACTTTCTGCGATTTAGTTCCCGCTGGCGCCTCCTCCGACCCCGGGCTGCCTCTTCCTCTTCATCTCGCTCCCGGAGCCCTGAGCCGCCCAAACCACCGGACACAAACTCCACTTCTGTCTCTAGCTCACTCTCCAGGATGTGACCACCGAAAAGGGGAGGCAGCGCCAACTCTGAGCCCGGCGGCGCTGAGAACTCGTCAAAGCCCACGGCTGCCATGGTCCTGAGAGGGAGAAAGGACCCTGGATTCCTGGCCCAAGACCCTTTCCTCCTCCGGACCAAGAATCAGAGCCCTCAGACCCAGGATCAGGCCTCCGGCCCCTCGTGCTTCAGACCCACGGGTCTAGCCCCCAGTCCATCTTCCCTCAGACCCAGGGGTCCAGGCTTCCAGCCCCTCCTCCCTCAGACCCAGGATTCCGGGTCCCCAATCCCCTCTCCCTCAGATCCTGGAGTCTAGGCCCCCAGCCCTTCCTTCCCAGCCCCCACAAAAGTTCAAGCCCTAACGCCCTCCTCTCAGGATCCAGACCTAAGCCATTCCTCCCCAGGAACTTAGGGGAGTCCAAGCCCTAACCCCTCACTCCGACCCAGGAGTCCATGCTCCAACCTCCTTGTCTGTCAGATCAGGAGTCCAGACCCTAGCCTTCTCTTCTCACAGGATGCTCCAGTACAGACCCCAGTCCCTGAAGGGCTCTAAGGCAAAGCAGTTGCATGAACTACAATCCCCATCAGCCCTCAGGGTAAAAGCTCAGATGGTTACGCAGTATACAGTTGCAATGTCTTTTGGGTTTCGCAGTTTTTCACAAAGGCTCAGCCACTTACCCCTCTCTCTGCTCCAGTTCCATCTCTCTCCTGCTTCAGGCGCACCAGGTCTCAGAACTTCCAACCTCTTAAACCTCTAGATTAAGCTGTTCGGAAAACTACCTGTCCCATCAGGCTTCGCGGCCGAGGACGCCGGGACTCGGCGCTAGGCCTCCTGGGAGTTGTAGTTTCCTGTTTCCGCCTTCACTTCCTCCCACCCCACTTCTACCCCAATCCCTGTTTAAAGGCCTTGTTTTCCCTTCTAATGCCGCCACCAGTTTTCTGAGTTGCCACGGTCTTTACGCTTGTCTCAACACCCCGTCGTCCGGCGACTGCGATTCTCCGTTTAGCAGGCTCAGTCCACGGTGGGCCGTGAGTCCGGTAAGTCCCCTCTCCGCTCTCGTGCTTACCGCTTCTCCGTCAGGCGGCAGGTACTAATAAAGTTGTTGTTCGAAACGCGTCCAGGAACGTGAGGAGGGGTGGCCAATCAGAGAGCAGTTTTGTCTCTGTGAGACGCGACTATGAGACGTCATCGGTAAGCGACGACCGCTCTTGGGAAGCTTCTTTTCTAGAAACCGTTGTGCGGGGAGAGAGGAGGTGAGTGTGATGGAGAGGAGGGGAGGCTGGGAGGCCATACCCCTGGGTTTAGGGGAGGAAATTTGTAAGGAGAAAGGCGGACCTTCATAGACTGGTTACCCAAAGATATTCATATGTTCCTACGGTGGTATGGACCTAGGGATATGTCAGGAGCAAAAATTGTTCTTTGCCTTCTTCGAGCTTTGATTGATGCCTGCGAGGCAGGCTTAAATAAATTAACCTCAAATATGTGAAATGTCTTAGAGTGGACGCATAGGCATGCGGGGCGTGCATCATGAAGCAACCTCCTCAGGCCTGGAGTGGAGTGTGTAGGTCCAGGAGGTGGAATATGAGAGCTGAAGGCTGAGGAGGGGCGGGCTAGTAAAGAGTGTGGAGAAGAGCCATTGTAAGCAGAGGGGAAATGGTTGCAGGAACACCTGGGGGTGGGAAGAAGTTGGTAAGCCCTAGCAAGGTAATGGTTGGAGGGGTGTGCTGTGTCTTGCCTGGGTAGGAGCTGGAGATACCTCAGTGAACAGAGCACCAAAGTACCTGTCCTTGGGGAGCCTGCATGCTAGTGGGGTTGATGAAGAAGAACCAGGGCCTTTTGGGGAAGAAGGCTCTCCCCATGAAAGGACTTGGTCAGGGCAAGGTTTTAGGGAACCCTGCTATCCCTCCCACAGGCCTTGGGATGTCTCTGGCAGATGAGCTCTTAGCTGACCTAGAAGAGGCAGCAGAAGAGGAGGAAGGAGGAAGCTATGGAGAGGAAGAAGAGGAGCCAGCGATCGAGGATGTGCAGGAGGAGACGCAACTGGATCTTTCCGGGGATTCAGTCAAGAGTATCGCCAAGCTATGGGACAGCAAGATGGTAAGAGGACATGAGGCACACAGGGCTATAAATGGAAGCTCCTAGAAGGAAGTGATATGGGTAGCAGGTCTTCTTTGTGAAGTGTCCTGGGTTCTGACTGTACTTTCCGTCCCTTACAGTTTGCTGAGATTATGATGAAGATTGAGGAGTATATCAGCAAGCAAGCCAAAGCTTCAGAAGGTACATTCTACTCTTCCCCTCCCTATCTGTTCTCCTGTGGGACTCCTTGGTTCTTTTGCTACTTGTGCCTTCCAAAGTTGGATATAACTCATCTCAGCCTTTTCCAGGACTCTCTTCTTTTTTTCCATCTCAACCCAGACCCCTTCTCCCTTCAAAATATATTGCATTATAAAGCTGATGCTTTGGCCGGGCGCGGTGGCTCACGCCTGTAATTCTGGCTCTCTGGGAGGCCGAGGTGGGCGGATCCTTTGAGCTCAGGAGTTCGAGACCAGCCTGAGCAAGAGCGAGACCCCATCTCTACTATAAAAAAATAGAAAGAAATTAATTGGCCAACTAATATATATAGAAAAAATTAGCCGGGCATGGTGGCACATGCCTGTAGTCCCAGCTACTTGGGAGGCTGAGGCAGCAGGATTGCTTGAGCCCAGGAGTTTGAGGTTGCTGTGAGCTAGGCTGACGCCACGGCACTCACTCTAGCCTGGGCAATAAAGTGAGACTCTGTCTCAAAAAAAAAAAAGCTGATGCTTCTTAAGTCCTTGCTCTGTGCTGAGCACGTACTAATTGTGATTGGATTTATCTCAAGGTTTCCCAAACTTTGGTGATTCACGTGACCACTTACAGCGTTTTTGTCATATTTGTCTGTAAACCACTTGTCGTATTTAACATTTTTTGAATCACAAACTTTTTTCCTCAAATTTGCCTAAGAAGTAAGTGAATCACTACTGTGAATGGAAAACTGGTATCATTTGGTAAAGCCCAAGTAACCATATAAAATGATGACACAATTATTAAGGTATCACCTAACACTTTTCTCACTTCCAGCTTAGGGGTGAGGGAAGAATTGATACCTGAATTGGACTCTGGAGCAGGAATACAAATACCAAGCAAAGAAGGAGTGGAAGGGGCCCAGAGAAAGAAAATGGCATGCCCAGAGCCTCACACAGCAGGAGTGCAAGGGCAGGTTCAGGAATGTGTCAAATCCTACAGGGTTCCAAATGCCAGGCTGAAGAAATTCTTGATTCAGAGAGCTGTGAGAAGCCACAAAAAGCGATATTTCTTGATATTAGGCCAGTCCCAGGGATTGAGTCAGATCCGATCACACTTGGTGTCTGGTGTGGAGAGTGGGCATGAAACATTTCAAAACCTTGTGGCAATCTGTGTGTAACGGAGGTGGCAGAAGTGCCATGGGAATGCAGAGGAGGCATCTGACCCTTTCAGAAAGGGAGTGGAGGATTCTTAGTTGCCATGTGAGTCTTAAGCACTTATAAAGGCATTCGAGCATCAGGGTTAAGAACATAGACACTAAGCCAAGTGCATTGGCTACCTGGGAGGCTGGGGTGGGAGGATTACTTGAGCCCAGGAGTTCAAGACCAGCAACATAGTGAGACTCCATCTCTTAAAAAAAGAACGCAGACTCTAAAGCCACTTTACCTGGGGTCAGATCTCAGCTCTGCTGTCTACTGGCTTCTGTGACATCAGGCAGTGCCCTTCATTTCTTTCTCTGAAAAATTGGTCTAATTTAATGCGTACCCTTCTGGGTGGTTGAGGATGAGTAAGTAAATACCTGTATGACACTTAGAACAGCATCTGACTCAAGGGTAAGTCCTATATGTGTTGACTGCTACTACTACTGATGGTAATACTATCATCATCATCATCATCATGAATACCCTTATTATTATTAAAGCACAGGCATAAGGAAAGAATGTTCCAGGGGGAGGAAACAGCATATACAAAGGCCAGGAGGCGTGAACAGCCTCAGGTGTTCAGGGCACTATAATCTGTGCTTTATGGCTGGAGTGTAATAAAACAGAGGGAGTACAGGGAGAGGCCAGACTGCAGAACTGGTCAGTCAACAGATAGCAAGTGAGCAATTCCAGCGTTCTCGGTTCCAGGGCTGGAAACAGACACAGCACTTATCCTTGCAGCACTTCCAGTCTTTTGGAAGGCCTTGAATGTCAGTTGGTCATTAGCTCAGGGGTGTGGGGAGCCACAGGCAGGTTTAGTTTTAGGGAAGTGTAGACTGGCCTGGAGCACAGACGAGAGGAAGAAATCAGAGAAAGGAACATGGATCCAGGGGACATTTACAGACATGTCAACCTGTCCCCTTATTTATGCCCGTGCCCCTCCTTCCTGGCCCCTTGCAGCAGCATCCTCAGTCTCCCAGCTGCAGGGCCTGGGGGGTAGGTGTTTAGACACAGACTCACACGTAGGCTGCTTCTCACCCTCACAGTGATGGGACCAGTGGAGGCAGCCCCTGAGTACCGGGTCATCGTGGATGCCAACAACCTAACTGTGGAGATTGAGAACGAGCTGAGTGAGTGCTGGGAGAGGCTGGTGGAGACAGCCCTGTGGGGTGTCCCTTGCGCCCTCCTCCACCTTCCCCACTGGCCTTTCCCAGAGTCCTGCCCCCAAGTCCTCATAACATTATTGTCTTAGGTCAAATGCAGGCTCAGCTGCCATCCTGGAGTGGCTTAAATAAGAAAGAAATGCATTTTCCTTATGTGAAAGTCAGAATGAGCAGTCTGGACCTAGTGTAGCAGCTCGACCACTTATAAGGCCCAGGCTCTTTCCATCTTGTTCATTTGCCACCATTTTCATGGTACAAGGTGACTGCCCTACCTCTAGCCATCACCTCCACATTCCCACCAGGGAACATGGCAAGGAGGGAAGAGGAGGGCATGGTTCTTTTCTTGAAGAACATGTTACTTCAGTTCACATTTTATAGACAGAACTAACTCATGTGGCCACAGCTAGCATTAAGGACAGCTGGGAAATGTAGCCTTTATGCTGGATGTCCATGTGCCAGGCTGTAATTCGGGGGTTTGGTTACTAAAGGAGGGAGGGTAAGTGGATACTGGGGACAACAGCAGAGTCTGCCTCCTGTCTCACCGGACACTGGCCCTTCCTCTCCACCCTAGACATCATCCATAAGTTTATCCGGGATAAGTACTCGAAGAGATTCCCCGAACTGGAGTCCTTGGTCCCCAACGCACTAGATTACATCCGCACAGTCAAGGTGAGTGGAGAGAATGGTGGGGAGCTTGGCAAGAACTGAGACTTCTCAACCTACCGCCACTAGTGTGAAGGGGGAGGCAGGGCCTGTCCTCAGACCCCACTCCAAGAGCCTCAGGATCTGGGGATAATGAGGTGTGAACAGAGGCTCAGCTGCTCCCACTTGCTCAGCAAGGGTGGGGGGAGGGAGCCTGGAGAGGGCTTTCTCATGGCTCCCTTCCTCCTCCTCCCCCTGGGCTCCTGAGAGGGGTTCCCTGCTGGCCTGACCTGAACTGCTCCACTGTGGTCGAAGCAGGTGGCATTCAGGTGGAAATCTGAAGGCTGACATGGGGGCAGCCATGCAATGATTTAGGGGAAGGAGTCATCTGAGTGCAAAGAGCCTGAGAGGGGAACAAGCTAGGAAGAAGTGAGCAGGTGGAGGGAGGTGGTGAAGTTGAAGAGGTCAGATCACATTGACCCTTTAAGGCTTTGGATCTTACTGGAAAGCGGAGGGACGATTGAAAAGAGAGGGGCAGGCACAGTGAAGGCAAGGAGAGGAGGAGGTCCCTGCATGTGTCCAGGAAAACAGGAGATTAGGACGATGGTCAAGGAGGTCCATGCAGGGAAGCAGGGCTGTCAGACCTGGGCTCTGACTTGGTGTGGGCTGGAGGCTTTATCAGGGCAACAGGTCTTCCCAGGTGGCCACTGCACTCGGGCTCCATTTCCGAGTCAGCCAGAGCAGAGAAGACAGTGCTCATGCTTTGGGCAGTGAAGTTCTTGGAACGGGTAGGAGACAGGAGAGGACCCCAGTGTCCAGACCCTGACTTCCTGGAGACCCAAGTAGGTGCTGGGGCAGGAGAGGTTCTAGAGCCTTCCTGGGTTCCGATGCTTCCCATCCCTTCTGTTCTCACCCCCAGGAGCTGGGCAACAGCCTGGACAAATGCAAGAACAACGAGAACCTGCAGCAGATCCTAACCAACGCCACTATCATGGTCGTCAGTGTCACTGCGTCCACCACCCAGGGGTAGGTACCCCACAGGGGAGGTGCAAGGCCTGCCTCAGGCCTGACAAGGACCAGAATGGGCCGGCTGTGACAGGGGTGGCTGAGAGCTGGGGTTCCCAGCAGCCTCTGCATCCAGGCCCCCGGGCTGGTAGGACTTGGGATCGCCCTGTCGTGAAGCTAGGAAAATATGTGCACAGGCATGTGTGCGTGTACACACACACACACACACACACACACACGGAGCTGAGAGGTGGGGCTTGGGCACCAGGCAGACAGGGCCTGTCCACCCCTACAGCCAGCAGCTGTCGGAGGAGGAGCTGGAGCGGCTGGAGGAGGCCTGCGACATGGCCCTGGAGCTGAACGCTTCTAAGCACCGCATCTATGAGTATGTGGAGTCTCGAATGTCCTTCATCGCGCCCAACCTGTCCATCATCATCGGAGCGTCCACGGCCGCTAAGATCATGGGTGAGGCCCCGGGGCTGCGTCCCACAGGCTGGGGTCTGCTGATGTGCTGCGTGACATGGGAAAGCCATGTTCTTTTTCTCTAGAATGGGGAGTTTGGCACCTGGGCCCTAGTACCCTGTCCCTGGAGATTACAGAAGTCAACCAGCCCAGCACAGGCACAGAGAAAGGGTGAATATCCTCAGTCCCTGAGTCCTCGGCAGGACTGGGGCCTGGCAGGCTGTAAAGGAAGGAGGCAGGGTGGCCACAGGAAAGGCTGGTAGGTCTGGGCAGCTCCTAGCTCTACCTTGGACATACAGGGCAGCCTGGGAGTAGTAAAGTTGGCTCTTTGAGCCTCAGTTTTCTCTGCAAGATGAGGACACTAATCCTGGCAGTGTGTTGGGATTAAATGATGGGTCCCCTCCTTCCCAGGAGTCCTCTACAGTCTCAGAGTGTCCCCTTGGACTCCTCCTCTCTCACCAAAAAAGACTTCCAAGGGGAGTTTGGTAAAGCACCTGTATTAGGCTGCTAGGACTGCCGTAACAAAGTGCCACAGACTGGGCACTTAAACATCAGATGTTTATTTTCTCACAATTCAGGAGGCCGGAAGTCTGAGATCGAGCTGGTGGCAGGGTTGGTTTCTCCTGAGGCCTCTAACCTGGGCTCGTAGGTGGCGTCTTCTCCCTGTGTCTTCACATCTGTATTTTAATTTCATCACATAAGGACATCAGTCAGATTACATGAGGGCCTGCCCCGAGGACCTCATTTTAACTTAAAATCACTTCTTTAAAGATCCTTTTCCAAATATGGTCACATTCTGAGGTGTGGGGAGTTAGAACTTCAACGTATTAATTTTGAAGGGACAGCTTATCCCCTAACAGCTGCCTCAAGTAGAAGGTGTGTGCTGAGTTGCAGAATAGAAAGAAGTGGTTTGGGGGCAGGATAGACCTGGGTGTGGATCCTGGCTCTCTTCCCTCCCCGACTGACCTCACATTCTTGGGGAAGTGATTTCACATGCCTCAGTTTCCCTAGTGGTGATTGGGGGGCATGTTCATTTTCTATCGCTGCTGTAACACATTTCTACTTACATAGTGGCTTGGGTGATAACATATTATATCCTCTGGTTCTAGAGGTCAGATGTTTAGTACTCACTGCGCTAAAATCAGGGTGTCAGCAAGCTGTGTTTGCTTGTGGAGTTCTAGGGAGAATCTGTTTTCTTGCTCCTAGAGGTGTCTGCATTCCTTGGCTCATGGCTCCTTCCACCATCTTAAAGTCCTCTCACACGTCACTCTGACTCTGGCTCTTCTGCCTCCCACCTCTGAGGACCCCTGTGATTGTCCTGAAGCCACCCAGATAGCTGATGTTGGAAGCTTGCTTGAAAGATTCCTATGTCTGAGACAATTTACCTAACCCAAGGCCTGGCACACAGCCAACCCCTCTCAGTGGCAATGATACTTAACCTGTAGCTCCTTGTCCTCTCCCCTGTGCCAGCCATAAACAAGCTCGCTGGAAACCCAAAGGTGAACCACATGCAGGGCCTGCTGTTAGGAGCTCCTGGTTCCAAAACACACAGATGTGATCTCCAGAACAGGCAGTGTGGCTCAGCACAGACTTTGGGTCAGCTCCCTGTTGGGCCACTTCCTCACTGTGCTCCCTCAAGCACATTGCCTTCCCTCTCTGAGCCCCCTTCTAATCTCCCCCTCAGTGGAATAGACAGGTCAGCACTTCCTGGCAGGGCCACCAAGGGGAGCCAACCAGAACCTCACCTAAAGGTGCATAGCATGTGGCGAGTCCCCAGTCCATTGCCCCTGACAGTTTCTCCTGACCTCTCCCCTCCCTCCGGCTGCAGGTGTGGCCGGCGGCCTGACCAACCTCTCCAAGATGCCCGCCTGCAACATCATGCTGCTCGGGGCCCAGCGCAAGACGCTGTCCGGCTTTTCGTCTACCTCAGTGCTGCCCCACACTGGCTACATCTACCACAGCGACATCGTCCAGTCGCTGCCCCCGGTGAGCCCAACGCGTCGTCCCCCTCAGCTGCCCAGCTCCTGTGGAGGCTTCTGCTGTGCCCCGAACAGCCTGAGCAGGTCACCCCCACCCCTCCCCTGGCACAGCTGATGGTAATGGTCAGGAGCCTGGAGGTCAGGGGAGCATGGGGCATGAGAGCCAGGGCACTGGAGCGGGCAAGCTCTGGGGCTGGGGCTCGGGAAGCACCATTCACCAATCGGGTTACCTCGCGCAAGAGGCGTGAGCTCTTTCGTGCCTCAGCCTCCTTTGTAAAACGGGGAGAACGGTATCTGCTACACGAGGTTGGCATGAAGACTCAAAGTATACCAAGCACTTATCCATCGTGCCTAGCACATAACAAGCGAAGCAGGGTTAGCGTGCAAGTTCCGGGGGGGTTCCCCAAACCACCCTCAGGTTCAATAACTCACTGGAATGA
This sequence comes from Mirza zaza, assembly GCA_008750895.1. NCBI lineage: Eukaryota > Metazoa > Chordata > Mammalia > Primates > Cheirogaleidae > Mirza > Mirza zaza. Next base: position 64,049 of record VSMD01111628.1, on the reverse strand, counting down.
CTCCTAGAACTCACTGAGAGCTGCTGTGCTCAGGGTGGTGGTTTATTACAAGGATAGGGTATAGATTAACATCAGCCAGGAGGAGGGAGACATAGGAAGGGTCCAGGAGAGATTACCAGTCTCGGAGCTTCCACAGTCAGGACGCTGTACCCTCCCAGCATTGATGTGTGACAACACGCACAGATCGCCAGCCAGGGACACTCACCTGGGCTTCAGTGTTCAGCGTCCTCACTGGGGCTCGGCTGCATAGACTCGATTGATTTGCATGTGCAGCTGATCTCAGTCTTCGGGTTAACTAACGTCCTGTAGCATAGGTCCCAGCCTGAATCGCAGGGTTGGTCTTTTCTTGCATGGCCAGGTCCCTCCCCCAACTAAACCACATTGTGACCATCTGCCTAGCCCAGGGCCCCAGGCCAACAGACCGCCGCCTGGGTGCCCAGGGCAGGGGCTACACCTGTTCTTAGGCAAGGTTAAATTCTTTGCCACACATAGCTGCTGCTAATTTTATTACTTTTATTGTTATCTTCAGTATTATTATTACTAATTCAGTCTCGTGCTTGTGGGTTTTACATGCACCCTTTTGGTGTTTCCTAGAACATGGGCCACCTCCCTTTAGTGGCACAGACCATGGATTTCAGTGACACAGATAGATTTTTTTTTTTTTTAATAGAGACAAGGTCTTACTCTGTCACCCAGGCCAGAGTGCAGGAGTGCAGTCACAGCTTACTGCAACCTCAAACCCCTATGCTCAAGTGATCCTCCTGCCTCAGGCCCCCACGTAGTTGGGACTACAGGTGTGTACACCACACCTAGTTATGTTTTTAAATTCTTTTTAGTAGAGATGGGGGGGTCCTCCTATGTCACTCAGGCTGGTCTCAAACTCCTGGACTCAGGCGATCGATCCACCCCAGCCCTGCAAAATGCTGAAGCCACTGAACCCAGCCGATGGATTTTTAATTTTAATCACTATATGCTTATGTGTTTATTATTTAATAATCTCCCATTTAGAGTAGTGAAATTAAATTGTCAAGTTTGCAGTTTTTAAAAGTAGGTAAAGAGAAAACATTGATCATAATTTATTATTAGAATAAATGGTTGATGTCTGGGTGTGGTGGCTCACATCTGTAATCCCAGCACTTTGGGAGGCCAAGGCGGGAAGGTTGCTTGAGTCCAGGAGTTTGACACCAGCCTGAGCAAGAGCGAGACCCCATCTCTACCAAAAATAGAAAAATTAGCTAGACATGGTGGCAGCTTGGAATAGAAGCCTGGCTCCATCACCTGCCACCTCTATCTTCCTGACCACGTGACTTGGAACCTCCGTTTCCACATCTGTAAAGTGGGGACAGTGATCACACCAGCCTCATGTTTGAATATTTGATGAGATGGTCCGAAGGGCTTACTTAGCACGGGCTGGGATCTATAATGTGCCCGGGGGCATTCCCGTGTTGGTGTTTCCGTGATTATACCTGTCCTCATCGCCAGTGTGTTTTACAGTCATCCTTCTCTGGGCTCTGCAACTTACCAGCCAGGACGGCCAGGGCTGGAGGCTCTGCTCTCCACCATCATCCTTGGCCTTTCTGTGAAATGGGGGATAAGAGTGTGCACGAGCCTGTCGGGAGGAGGAGATGAGCCCATGTATGTAAAGCCCCTTCCTGGGACCCTGGGTAGAGCCAGCCCCTCATGAGAAGTGGCTGGGTTTGCCGGGTCCTTACCCTGTGCATCTGGCTGGCTCCCACAGACCCCACCCCGTTTTGCATTGCTGCAGGATCTCCGGCGGAAAGCAGCCAGGCTGGTGGCTGCCAAGTGCACGCTGGCAGCCCGGGTGGACAGTTTCCATGAGAGCTCGGAAGGAAAGGTGAGAGGTGGCTGGGAGTCAGTCCCTGTGAGTCTGGGTCTTTCGTGGGGAGAGCCATTGCAGGGAACCTACCCCGAATGCGTGCTGTCCTAACAGGGCAGAGGTGGGGGTGCCTGTCTGCATCTCCCCTTCCCCAGTGTGTGAGTTTCCGAGAGCTGCTGTAGCAAGTTAGCACAAACGTAGTGACAGCTCAGGTTTATTATGGTCCTGTAGATCGGAAGTCCAAAGTGAGATTCACTGGACTTAAGGTCAAGGTGTCAGCAGAGGTCACTCCTCTTGGAGGGTCTCAGGCAGAATCTGTTCCCCAGCCTTTTCCAGCTCCTGGAGGTGGCTGGCACACCCTTGCTCGTGGCCCTTCCTCCATCTTTGCAGCCATCTGTGTGGCCTCTCCAGTTGCCTCCCTGACTCTGCCTCTGTCTTCACATCTCCTTCTCTGCCTCTATTTTAAGGACACTTGCAATTATATTGAGCCTACGCTGATCATCTGGAATAATCTCCCCATTTCACAGTCCTCAACCTTTTCACATCTGCAAAGTCCCTTTTTCTGTGTGAGGTGACATTCCCGGGTCCTGGGAATTAGAACATGGACATTCTTTGGGGGGCGGTGTTGAGGGGGCATTATTTTGCCTGCCACACCAGGATCTATCTCCTCTACCAGCAGGGGATATTATTCAAATAAGTATTCAGTTGACTTCTGTTTTTGGTAGATGGACTCAGGAAAGTAGCCATGTCTTGTGAACTGTTTCCCAAGCGCCCAGCCTGGCACAGCGTTCAGATGTTCAGTCTGTCCTCTCCCTCTCCATCTCTCCCCGTCAGTGCTGGTCTGGGTGCTGGGGACCAGCAGTGCTCACCAGCGTGAGTAGCACAGATGAGAGCCCTGCTACCGTGGCATGTACGTTTGGGCTGGGGCCGTGGGGACAGTAAACAAGTGGAATCTGTGGTGTGTCCAGCAGGGCCAAGTAGACGCCGAGAAAGATAAAGGGGATCAGGATGGCAAGGGAGGTCAGGTGCTGATTTAAGTGGGATGTCAGGGAGGGCTCCTCTGAGGAGAAGTTTTAACAGAGACCTGGTTGGAGTTAGGGAGCGAGTCTTGTGGATCCTTGGGGAAGAGTATTCCAAGTAGAGGGAATGGTCCCTGCAAAAGGCCCTGAGGCTGGAGTGCAGCGAGCCTCGGTGGGGGGAGAGGGGAGGCCCTGGTGGTGTCCAGAGAAGATAATGTGCATCCTATAGGAGAACTTTTTGGGGCCAAAAGAGAACAAATTAGGGACTGATTTGGGGTTCATTCTTAAGGAAGAGCCTGAGCCTGCTGGGATCTGCGGTGTGGGAGAGAAAGGCTGGAGTCTTGGGCAGCCGTTTGCTGACATGGAGAGTGAAGGCAGAGGCTGGGGAAAGGAGCGGGAATGCTGCTTGGCCCTCGTACATTTGAGGGGCCTGTTAGTGATCTCCATGGCAAGGAGACAGCTGTTCACAAGGTGCAGAACCCAGAGGAGAGGTCTGAACCTGATGAGATACAAGTTTGAGGCATTAGGTCGTAGATAGAACCCAGAGAACGGACGAGGCGCTCCAGGGCTTAGGGGGAAGGAGTGAGCCGAGGGGTGGGCGCTGAGCTTGGGTGGACAGATGGATGATGGACACAGGAGGCCTGGGTGGGTGGCCCACGTCCGTGGCTGCAGGACCTCCCCCTCGCTCCTCCCCAGGTGGGTTACGAACTGAAGGATGAGATCGAGCGCAAATTTGACAAGTGGCAGGAGCCGCCACCCGTGAAACAGGTGAAGCCGCTGCCTGCACCCCTGGATGGGCAGCGGAAGAAGCGAGGCGGCCGCAGGTGAGGGACCCTGGGGGCTGGTCGGGGTGAGGGCCAGGAAAGGAGGAGGCCGGGTGCCCTCCCGGCTGACTCCCTGGTGCCCCCTGCCCTCCCGTCCCCAGGTACCGCAAGATGAAGGAGCGGCTGGGGCTGACTGAGATCCGGAAGCAGGCCAACCGCATGAGCTTTGGCGAGGTCAGACCCCTGCCACCCTGCCAGCTCGGGAATGTTGGGGGTCCTCCCGCCCTCCCCCCCACTCCCACAGCCGCCAAATCCTGCCCCTTCTGCCTCCTGCCACATTCCCTCTGCATCCTGTGACCCCAGCTCAGCGCAGGGGCATTGCCCAGCCTTCTCCCTGGTCCTCCAGCCTCTGCTCTCTCCCCTCCCCTCCCCATCCATCCAGCCCCAAAGTGACCTTTATATCCCTCAGAGCTGGCTGCTCTGGCCTGTTTCTCTAAATCAGAGCCCGCAGCTTCCCATCCACCCAGGCTCCTTGGCCAGTCCTGCCCTGCTGCACAGCCAGTCTCATGTTATCCAAGCATCATCCTGTTGGTCCTGCAAGAACTAGCTCAGATCCACCTCACTGGCGAAACAGGTCCCAGTTCTTGATATCACTCAACACATATGCAAAGGAGGAAATGGCCTCTCAGCTTTGAGCCCAGAGTCCCAACTCTTCAGGGGTCCCCAGCATCACCACCATGCGTGGGTGGGCCCTTAGGCCCCAGCCAGCCTGAGTGGGTACCTGTGTGGGTGGCCGTGGAACCAGTTAACCAGTGGCTGCTAGGCTTGCAGCTGGTTGAGTGGGTGCCCGAGTGGCTGGTGGGTCCCAGCAGCATAACTGCAGGACGCCTCCACTCCCCCCAGATCGAGGAGGACGCCTACCAGGAGGACCTGGGTTTCAGCCTGGGCCACCTGGGCAAGTCAGGTAGCGGGCGTGTGCGGCAGACACAGGTGAATGAGGCCACCAAGGCCAGGATCTCCAAGACGCTGCAGGTATGAGCCAGGGCTGGGGGCCTGATGGACACGAGGGCCAGGTAAGCCCAGGTCACAGCCTCCCTGTCCCCTCCCACAGCGGACCCTACAGAAGCAGAGTGTGGTGTATGGCGGGAAGTCCACCATCCGCGACCGCTCCTCAGGAACGGCCTCCAGCGTGGCCTTCACCCCGCTCCAGGTACGGTGTGGCTGGGCCTTGCTGGGGTCCGGCTCTGCTCCCTGGCCCTCCAGGTGGCCCTGTCAAAGCTCCCTCCCCTCTCCTTGTGAAGCAGGCCCATGGTAGATATCCCCTCAGAGTTGTCGAGGAGGTGGTGTTGACAAGGCACAGTAAGGGCTGAGGCAGCTTCTGGCACAGGCTAGCAGCGACAAGAGCAGCAGCAGTCGTGGTGAGCGTGGGCTGGCTTGAGAATCAGGGACCCAGTGACTCTGTGTGTGACCTTGAGCAGGTTACAACCCCTTTCAGCCTCCAGGTCCTCGTGTTCGAAATGGCCAGGGTGGCTGGAGTGACCTTGGGGCCCCACCAGAGCAAGCTCCCAGTTAGATGGGCTTGGACATCACACTGGGCCCAGGCCCCTGCCCAGCCTGCGGTGAGCGGCCTGGAGCGTGGCAGTCACCACACCTGTGTGCGCCTCAGTTTACTCATCCGCAGGATAGGGCGAGTCTACACTGTGATGTGTGAGGCATCAGTGAGCTCATTCAGGCAGTGAGCAAGTATCTATTGAGCACCTACTGAGTTCCAAGCGCTGCTCTAGGCTCTGGGGATAAAGCATAAACAAAAGACAAGTCTTACCCTTGTAGAGCTCATGGGTAGCAGGGTACAGACAGATAAGTAGAATGTCCTGTGTAGCAGAAGGCGCTGAGTGCCAGGGAGGAAAGGGAGGGAGGGGCAGGGGAGGTGGGGTTTCTGAGCAGCCAGGGAGGGCCTCCGTGAGGTCAGGATTACTGCCTTGGAAATGTTTAGAGTGGTGCCAGCCACGTGTCAGCAACCAGCCCCAGTTAGGATTGTTGGTTATCGGTCTTGGTGTGATTTGTGCTGGGACCTCAGGCCAGCCACTTCCCTCTGGGACTAAGTTTCCTTACCCAGAAACTGGGCAGGATTGTCTGTTCTCAAACATTAGTGTTTTTAGCATCACCTGGGAACTTGTAAAAAATCCAGCTGCCCTGGTCCCCTTCTCCGCCACCCCCCACCTGGACCCATTGAGTCAGAATCTCCCAAGGCAGGGGAGACCCAGAACAGGCAGACTGTCCCCATGCCCACCTGAAGCCTGAGGACCATCAGGAAGGGGCTGTCTCCCCACCCGATCCATCATCCCCCTCCCCTACCCCACAGGGCCTGGAGATTGTGAACCCACAAGCAGCAGAGAAGAAGGTAGCTGAGGCCAACCAGAAGTACTTCTCCAGCATGGCTGAATTCCTCAAGGTCAAGGGCGAGAAGAGCGGCATCATGTCCACCTGAGTGTCTGTGTGTGCTCAGGGTGGGTACCCACTAAAGGGACACAGAGGCCCAGTCCTTGTGAAGGGACTGGGGTTGGGACTGGGAGGTTCTGGCAGGAGAACCTGCCCCACTGTCTGCCCCAGTGCTGGGATCATTCAGGCAGGCCTGGGAAGAAGCCCAGCCTGGCCTCCCCCAGCGCCAAGATCACTGCCCCATTTTGGGGGCAGAGGAGGTTTTCATCATCCCTTGTCTTCTTAACTTGGAAAGGAGGTGCTTCTTTGGGGGGAAGAATACAATTAAAATCACATTCTTAAGATCTGTCCTTGGGGAGTGGTCATTTTCAAGCACTCGGGGCAGCTGGAAGAATCAAAGCTATGGGTTTTTGGGAAAAGAGCTTGTGGTTCTGGTCCAGATATTATCTGAAGCCAGACCTTGCCCCATCACTTCCTTGTCATGGGACCCCAGGAAGAGGAAAATCCTCTCCCACCCCCTTGGAGAACATCAGTCACTTTGAAACCCAAGTGATGTGGCCACTAAAAGTCCCAGCTCTCATTGCAGGCTGACCTGGATTGTTTGGTACCTCGGGCAAGTGGTCTCACCTTTCCAGTCTTCCATACCTACACCAGGAGCTCGCTGTAGGGGCCTAATGACTGGGTCCTGTTGTTATTTTTAGCCAATGTTTGTTGGGGTTTGTGCCAAGCCCTGACAAGAGTGGATCAGGAAGGCTTCACTAATTGCTGTAACAGTTCCTGCCAGGTGGGCAAAAGGAGCACATTTCCCCTCCCCTGCCCTCCAGGAACTGTCTTAGGAATTGGGGCTCAGTCAGGGCTGCCTTCACTTGGGCTGAGGGGAATGTGGCCTGTAGTGGGGGGTTGGGGGACTGGGGAGGGAGGTGTTCCAGGTGAGGGAACTGTGTGAGCAGTCCCAGCAGGGTGGCATGAAACCATGGTTTCCCTGGAAAGGTTAAGGAAGAACAACTCCAGGGCTCCCATTCACTCTGCTCTGGGGCTGGGCTTCACAGAGATACTGAGGGGGCCTAATCACTGATCTGCGAGGTTAGGTCAGGGCTTCTCTTAGTTACCCAAGAGAGATACTATGAAGACAAGGAGCAGCAGTGGTGGGAGGATCATGCCTGCGGTCTCCATCTTTTCCTCTCTCCCTCCCTTCAGCTCATGCTTTTTACCTGGGTCTTTCCGGCTTCCTGAGTCCTGTCTGTGAGATCCTGCTCTTTCTGTTGCTCTCTCTGGGCCTCCCCCATCACCACTCTGTCTCTGGATCCCAGTCCCTCCTTAAATCGTATCTCTGGACCTCAGCTGCAATCTCTGAATCTCTTTCCTCCCTCAGGTTAAAAAGTTTACACACCCAGAAGGTTCCTCTTAATGGCCGAACTACCCCAGGATGCCTAACTGTTTCTCCAGTTTTGTCCCTGAGCCTTTAGGTCAGCCTTGTTTGAAAACGACCATCTTTGCTGATCTCTGCATACTAATCTGCCAGGGAGGACCCTTTGTCCACAACTCTGTTCAGAATCCCCCATCACCCCTGGCCAGACTGTATCTGGCATCTGCCAGTGGGTAGTAGGGTGGGGAGACATGAGGGTGTGAATTTCAAGAAAGGAATCTAAGGCACCTGACCTTACAGTTCTACCTACTCTTAGAGATTCTCAAAATTTAATATGCTTCCAAATTACCTGGAGGGCTTGTTAAACATAGTTGCTGGGCCCAGAGTTTATGTTTCAGTTAGTCCAGGGTGGGGCTCAAAAATGTGCATTTCAAACAAGTTCCCAAGTGATGGTTTATGCTCCTCACCCAAAAGCACACTTGGAGAATCCACTGCTCTCGAAAAGTCTGTAAGTGGCTGTTAGATAAACTCTGCACATTGGAATCATCTCAGGAATTTTAAAAATTACTCATATCAGGCTCCTGCCCTTGGAAATTGACTTAGCTGGTCTAGTGCAAGGCTAGGTATCTGAATTTTTTTTTAAGTTCACTCAGTGTTTTTTTTTTTTTCCTTCTTTTTTTTTTTTTTGAGACAGAGTCTCGCTCTGTTGCCCAGGCTAGAGTGAGTGCCGTGGCGTCAGCCTAGCTCACAGCAACCTCAAACTCCTGGGCTCAAGCCATCCTACTGCCTCAGCCTCCCAAGTAGCTGGGACTACAAGCATGTGCCACCATGCCCAGCTAATTTTTTTCTATATATGTTAGTTGGCCAATTAATTTCTTTCTATTTTTAGTAGAGACAGGGGTCTCACTCTTGCTCAGGCTGGTTTCAAACTCCTGACCTCGAGCAATCTGCCTGCCTCGGCCTCCCAGAGTGCTAGGATAGTGTGGTTTTTTGTTTATTTTTTTGAGGCAGAGTCCTCACTCTGTTGCCCCGAATAGAGTGCCCTGGTGTCAGCCTAGCTCATAGGAGCCTCAAACTCCTGGGCTCAAGCAATCCTTCTGCCTCAGGCTCCCGAGTAACTGGGACTACAGGCATGTGCCACCATGCCCGGCTAATTTTTTCTATATATTTTTAGCTGGCCAATTAATTTCTTTCTATTTTTAGTAGAGACAGGGGTCTCACTCTTGCTTAGGCTGGTTTCAAACTTCTGACCTTGAGCAATCCACTCGCTTCAGCCTCCCAGAGTTCTAGGATTACAGGCATGAGCCACCTCGCCTGGCCTGTTTGTTTGTTTTTTATTTCAGAATATTATGGGGGTACAATCGTTAAGGATGTTTGTTTGTTTTGAGACAGGGTCTCCCTCTGTTGCCCAGGCTGGAGTACAATGGCATGCTCATAGCAGCTCATTGCAGCCTTGAACTCCTGGGGTCAAGCAATCCTCTTGCCTCAACCTACCAAGTAGCTGGGACTACAGGCATGCACCAATAGGCCTGGCTAATTTTTTCTATTTTTGGTAGAGATGGGGGGGGGTCTCACTATGTTGCTCAGACTGCTTTTCAACTCCTGGCCTCAAGCAATCCTCCCGCCTCAGCCTCCCAAAGTGCTGGGATAACAGGTGTGAGCCACTGTGCCTGGCCTCCCTAGGTGTTTCTAATTACAGCCAAGTTTGAGAACCACTAATTTGAATCCTTGCTGCTCAAAGTGTGAACTGTGAAACATCAGCATCACCTGGGAGCTCCTTAGAAAAGCACAATCTGAAAACTCCTGAATCAGAATCTGCATTTTAACAAATCTGAGAAGTCTGTGAAGCCTTGCTCCATCCAGGGACCTCACTTGGAATAGCAAAGTTCTAGATCAATAACTCTCAAATGCTAAGGAATGCCAAGAATCACCAGAGTTTAAAAATACAGATCCCTAGGCTTCCCTCCTGTAGGTCTGTGTGCAGGCCAAAGAATATACATTTTTACAAGCATCCCTCCCTCTCTCACCTCCAGCGATTCTGATGCGGGTGGTGCTGAACGGAAGGGTTCCGTGTATGTTTACTTTTCCCCCGGATTTATCTTACTTTCCTCCACCTAGAGAGGAAGAGGGGGTGGTATCTGGCTTTCTATCTCCAATGTATGACCCTGGGCAAATGCCTACCAGTTCCTGAAAGTCACAAATCATTCCTTACATTCCTACATCTACTCATTCAGCAATTTGGTTACTGATAGCTTCCTGCTTACTAAGTGTCCGGGACTCAAAATCCAGGTGGGGAGCACCCAAATAATTACAAAAATATCAGCAGACGTGCAAAAACTCCCAACAAACAAGGCTCACATGAGCACCCAGCACGAGTGGTCAGGAAAGTTTTCTCCTGAAGAAAAGACAACAGGCCAGGCGCGGTGGCTCAAGCCTGTAATCCTAGCTCTCTGGGAGGCTGAGGTGGGCGGATCGTTTGAGCTCAGGAGTTCGAGAGCAGCCTGAGCAAGAGCGAGACCCCATCTCTACTATAAATAGAAAGAAATTAATTGGCCAACTAATATATATATAGAAAAAATTAGCCGGGCATGGTGGCACATGCCTGTAGTCCCAGCTACTCGGGAGGCTGAGGCAGCAGGATTGCTTGAGCCCAGGAGTTTGAGGTTGCTGTGAGCTAGGCTGATGCCACGGCACTCACTCTAGCCTGGGCAATAAAGTGAGACTCTGTCTCAAAAAAAAAAAAAAAAAAAAAAAAGACAACAGAGCTGAGATCTGAAACAAGCATTACCGAGGCAACCGTGGGAGGGGAAAGCCAATCTCATCTCTACAGCGTCCTCAAAACACTCAGGAAACGGAGCTGCAAAGAATGACTGCCCCACCATCTGGTCACATACCCAGTCAGAGCAGGACAAAACTCTATGCCTCGCGCTTCCAATTTTGCTGTGCATGGTGCCAGGGACTCAGAGGCACTGTCTCTGCTTCTTCCTTCCTTCTTTCATTCAGCAGATCATGCATTTCAGAGATGTGCCAACGCAGAGGCACTTGGAGGAAAATAATGCGACTGAGAGACGGGGACCAACCTGTCTGCCCCGGACGCAAGGGACGTGGAAGGATGCGCCCAAGTCCCACACCTGCTAGCTACACCCTCTTTCACACGCTTCACGAGCAGGTGCCGCCCACTCGCTACACTATTGGCCAAACCCGCACAAAGGCTAACAGCCAGAGACAACGAAGAGAAAGGGGTGGACTTTCTTGTCCAGCTCCTCCCCGTTGCCCCGTGGCTGCTTTGATTGGTAGATGGCTTCGACGGCCCCCGCTTTGAAGGCACCTGTCTGTCTCCCATTAGGTACGCGGCCTCTAATGCCCACTCTCCATGCCTTCCTCCGCCTTCCCCACCCACTTCCAAGACCAACCAATGGCTTCAGGGCAGAATATACTCCCCAAACCAATTAAAAACGGCTCTAAACTTGACGGACGACTTCCCGCCCCTGATCGGTCTAGCTCCTCCCCTTGACCAATTGGTTTAGGAGAGGGGGGCGGGTGCATCCAATCAGCATGACACAGGCCTCTTGATTGACGCAGGAGTCCTCGCGCTGGCGTGTTGTGCCCTGAGGCGGGAGGCGGAGGCGGAGCGGAGAGGAACATCTGAGCCAATCGAAGCAGGCTGCGCGGGAGACCAATCGAACGCCGCGCCTTGAAAAGATCGTCCAATCCGCGAGAGGGGGCCGGTCGCATCCCTACCAGGAACCAATAGGGTGCCTCTGAGGGTCAAGAGCGACGTGCAGCGGGAGCAATGACAGGCCTATATTCGGGGCTCGGGGCCGACCCGCGCCAGAGACGAGAAGAGAGGAGGGGAGGCCTCCTCCGCCGCCGCCATCTTGGACCGGGCCCGGTCAGCTTCCGCGGAGCCATCGGCAGACGCCGCGGCCTCCCTTGAGCCCCGACCCCCGTCGTCAGAACAACCCCGGGCCCACTTCCCCCACCCCACTTCCGCTTCGCGCCGCTATCGCGATAGCGCCCGGGCCCGGGGCGCGAGAGAAAGGCGGCGGGCGCTCGCCTCCCCCGCCTGTCGCGATACGCTCCTCAGCGGCGGCGCCAGCTCCTGTGGTGAGAGCGTCAGGCTCGACTGGGCCGGACCCCTTCCCCTCCTCTCCCCTGGCGCCATCGGCCGCCTTCCCCGCCGCTTCCCGCCTGGGGGACACCGCCGTCTGTCGCGACCCGGCCTCCCCTCGCCCGCCCCCTGCCGCCGCCTCTGCAGCGCGGGGCGCAGCCCCCTCCCTCTCGCCCTCTCTTTCCTCCTCCTCCTCCACACCCCTCAGCGCCGTCCGGGGGTCTTTCCGCGACCCGGACCCCTCGCCCCACCCGCCGCTGCTCCCCTCGTGGCATCGCGTCGGGCCCTGGGGTAGGGGTGTGAGGGTGCGAACCTTCCGTGTGCGAGGTGCCCGCCCCTCTCCGCGTCGGTATTGGTTCTTGGCTGGAAGGATGGAGGCGCCCCTGGTCCCAGGTGCCCGCCCTCTCGGGGCTCAGGTGCCTGTCCCCTCGGCTTTAGGCCCTTGTGTTGTGGGCAGCCTCCGCGCCGAGGCTTCCCCCTTCACAGTGGTGTCAGGGGGTGCGAGCCCCCCTCCAGGACGAGGGCTCTGTTGGGGGTGGGGAGTCACCCTTCTGGGCTCCCCTCTCCGCATCCCTCCTCACCGTTGGTACCATCTCTTCTGTTTGGAGCATAACCCCTTGGATCTAAGGTTCCAGCTTCCTCTCCGTATCTTATGGGGGAACCTCTTTGGAGATCAAGTAGAGTATAAACTCCCCCAAAATGGAAATGCCAGCTCCTTTAGTTAGAGCCTCAGCCAAAGTTTCTACTTTAGTATGCACCTCTTCTCTTTCATGGTGAAAAGTACCCCAGACGACTAAAGCTTCTACAGCCCACGGCACAGGGAGCCTTCCTTTTAGGGGAGCGTGACTTCCCCTCACTGGGATTCAGGACTGCCCTCAATGTTGCTCACTTCTGGGCCTGAGCCCTTCTACCCCTTTGGTCTTGGTGTCTGCCTCTGGCTTTGTAGATGTGAGCTCCCCCTGGGTCCAAACTATCTGTCTCTCTGGGCGTGGGCTTCCTTGTGATGTCATGTTGTGGGCTGTTTAGCTCCTTTGGGTCTCAGGTACCCATCTTGTCTTGGTGAAACCTCCTAAGCTCCCACTCTGTCCACATTGTTAGTGAGCTCCCATGGTAGGCAGCTCAAGTCCCCCTTTTTCTAAGTAGTACCTGTGTCTCGGTGCAGGGGCTGTCACCTCTCCCAGTATTACCCTTCTGCCCTTTTGGTAAGGGTTTTTGAACACCTTCCCCTACTTCTTTCACCACATGAGCTGTCACCTGCCTCAGTGTGAGGCTTCTAGCTCTAGCCACACCAGTTATCTTTGGTGTATCATCTCTCCAGGGGCCAAGAACCCACTCCCCTTGGTATTCGTATTCATGTCAGATTCCTCACTGTGGATATGTAATCTTAACATCACCAAAAGAACCCACTGAGTGTTAGCAGTTGTAGAACAAGGGTTCACACCTACCCACTTCCCACCCTGCTGGTACCCATTAGGAGTATAAGGCTTCTTAAACCTGAGGTTCCTGTACTGTGAGGCGTGGGCTTTTCTCTCTGGGATTTGCTTTCTCCAGGGTAAGAAATTTTTCTTGGTCTTGGCTCCCCCAGGGATAAGGTTCCTGCCTGCCTTGGTATTGGTATTAGTCCTTATGCAGTTGAGGTGTCCGTGGTCTGTGTGTGTCCTCATTATGAGGGTAAACACCCTTTTTAGATGTAGGTGCCCTCAGCTAATGCTACCAGTCTCTCTCATGATTTCACACTCTATGGGACAAAGGCAAAGGTTCCTTTCTGTGGGGATTTAAGGCACCTGAGACTTCAGGGAGCGAGACTCTGCTGTAGTCACCTTCCCTGGATGAAAGATTCCTCTGGTGTTCCAAGGTGGGGATTCCCAGTTCTCCACCCTTGGTATTGGGCCTCTCAATGGGGAGATAACTATCTATACCCCAGGACTTAACACATCCACCTTCCAGAGCCTCTGTATGGCTGAGTCAGCAGCCTCCCCTGGATTGAGGATCACCCTCCAACATACTTCCTAGAGCTTCAGGCCATTGAGGCGGAAGCTCTCCTAGATCAAAGGCACCTCATGACATGGTACCAGACCTCTGTGGGCATGTGATAGCCCCCAGTATTAAGGACTGCTTGTGTTAGCTCCCCAGGACTTGAGCCTTCTGCCCCCTCCCACCCTTCTCCTTAAGTCTTTTTGTGTGGTGGTGCCGTCTCCCCTGAGGTGAAGCTGGAGGGCTCTTTGTTATTGGTTTTGGTCCATCATTTTAGGTGTTGGCTCCTGTGGGTCTGGTGTACTGCTCAGCCTACCCACGCCTTTTAGCTCCTTCCTTGTGTGGATTTGCTTTCCTCTTGGACAAAGGATCCTCTTAGGTAAGTCTCCTCCTGGGCCAAGGTTCCCAGATTCCTTTGTGCTGTTTGAGACCCCTTTCTTGTTAGAGTGCAAGTTCTCCTTGCCTAACGTACCCACCTGCCTCAGAGTGGCCCTACAATAATGACATACCCATGGAGGATCTTGGTGGGACACCTTCCTCCCCCAGAGCAGATGTGGCTCTGTGGTGGCATCTCTGCTTCAAGACTCAAGCTCTAGCTTCCTTTTTCTCTAGTCCTGTGCTGGGGGGATCTGAGGTACAGATACCCTTTTGATAGGGGGTTTTCTTCAGGGAGGGGTGTTGTCTCCACTGTGGCTAAGGCTCCAGCCTCTCTAGGGGATGAGTACCTTGGGCTTATGGTACTTGTCCATTCTCTGCGGAGGGGCTCTCTCCCCAAATCAGGTGTTATCCTCTCTGGGTCTCAGCTGTTGCCTACTTTGATGTCGGACCGTTCTATCTGAAACATCACCTCTCTGTGTTAGGCCTCTTCTTCCCTTGGCACCTTGCTTCTGACTCCTTCAGGATTTCCTTCTCTTGCTGCCACAGTATAGTCTCCCCTCTGTGGGAGTATCACTGCCTCCCCTGCACTAGGGTCCCAACCCTTTCAGTGTGGGGACTTGGGGAGGGGATCACCTCCTTATGCTGTTGAGTGCCTGTTAAGGGGTGTAAACCATGAGACATCTCCTTCTGGGCTGGGATACCTGCCCATGACCCTCTGTTGGGCTTGTGGGGCAGAGGGAGGGAGCATAAGCTCTTGTTTAACATTCCCATCCCCCGTTTGCAGTAAGAGGCTTTTCTGTGGTGGGATGTTGGAGCTAAGACTTTGGTCAGGATCTCTGCACACCTCTGTGTTGTTGTGCAGGCTCCCTGGATAAAAGTTACTTGTCCCTCCTCAGTTCAAGTTCCCTCTGTGGCACTATCTCCTGAGTCCTTTTGTCTGGTTGCTTTGTCTTCTTGGAGACTATGGCATGTTAGATGACCCTGGACTGAGGATCCTGCTATTCTTTTGGTTGAGTCTTTTACTGAGGAGATTTAAGCTGACTGAAGTCTAAGGTAGCACTTTTCCCTACTACCACTCAGAATGGGTCCCTTTGGGGTGGGGAAAAAAACTCCCTGGGTTTAAGTTACCAACCCTTTCCTTTATTGGCCTTTTGTTCTAAATCTTGCTATATGGTTGCTGCTAGCCACATATAGTGATTAGTAACTAGTTAAAAGTGAAAGTCAGTTCCTCGGTTATACTCGTCACATTTCAACTATTCAGTGGCCAACAGTGCAAATATAGAACATTTCCAACATTGCAAAGTTCTGTTAGTTGGGACTGTTCTCTAGTTGGGACTGTTTCCCTTCCTTGTGGGTAAGGACCCTCTTGGTATGACTTCCCTCTGGGTTGAGGCACTTAGTCCTCAGTGTGGCTGTTTCTGTCTTTACAGTTAAGGGCTGCTCTGGGGTACCCGTGCCCTGTGCCAGTAGAGTGGGAGTACCCTCTGGATCTCAGGGAGCCATGGTTTTCAGTATAGGCCCCCTACCTGCTAGGAGGGAAATCTCTGCTGGTGGCTTAGAAGTCCTGTTATCATAACCCTTCCTCCCCAAGGTTCCCTGGTCTTGGTGTCAGGCCCTAAGATGTGGCTTCTTCCTAGACTAAAGCTCCTGGTAACTCCCCTCTGACCTCATCCCTCTGGGTTGCAAGTAACTTCCTTTAGGGTAAAGATTCTCCTATCTTTTAAGTTTTGGGTGCCTGCCCTGATGGTGTTATGTTTCCCTGAGTCTAAGTTACCAATACATTTGATATGGGATTCCTTTGTGTGTGCAGATCAGCTCCCTCACAGCTAAGGTACCTTTTCACCCTCTTGGTAAGATTTCTATCTTATCCCAGCTTTCTCTTGGTACTGCCTTCTGCCCCCAAATCTGTAACTCTTGTTGGTATCAGCCTCTTTGGGTTAGGAGTATTATCTCCTTTGGATTAAGGTTTCTGTTCTGGAATAAATTTCTTGGCCGTGCAAGGCCCTCCTCTGCTTGGCATGTATGAGTAGGTTCAGCTCTTCATAGTTTTAGGCATCTTTCATTGTTCCCCACCCCCAACCTCACTTCCCTCACCTACAGATCACACACATGTACACATATATCAGGCCCTTCTCTGTGAGATGGCAGTTCTGTTTGTCTCCTAACTTGTCCAAGGGGTGATCTCTCCAAGGGACCTCTGTGCCCAACCCTTGTGTGTAGAAAGTGTGATCTCCAATGCTAATGCCTTTGTCCCAGCAGTCAGTTATGGGCTCCATGACTTCGTCCTGCTCTGAAAAATCCTTTTGAGTGTCATCTGAGGAGAAGGTGCTCAGTGCTCTAGGAATTTTCCACTTCCTGGGTCAGAGGCATACAAAAATATATATATAGCTTTCCTTGTTTCAGCGGACTTTCAGAGTTGCCCTGTCAGCCAGACCTTACACAGGGCAATCAAGGGAGCATAAGGGGAATTGGGCTTGGTCTTTATCATCAGATAGTAAACACTTCTTCCCTTTACCATCCCACCTGCCTCGCTATTTCTGACCACATCTGTTTCTGGGCTTGGACCAACCAGGGAATAGATATTAATTCCTTCCCATTCTCTCCTAGCAGCGTCCGTCTCCAAGAGAGTATGAAGAGAGTGCGTCTGTAGGGCAGGGAAGATGGCGGACAAGCGCAAACTCCAAGGTACTATATTAACAGCCCACTGCATGTATGGCCACATGCTCTCTCTTCTGGGAACTCTTCTTTGGTGCCTGCTGCCTTGGCAGGATTCTAACCATGTTCTTCCCTGGCCAGGTGAGATTGATCGCTGCCTCAAGAAGGTGTCCGAGGGTGTGGAGCAGTTTGAAGATATTTGGCAGAAGGTATGGGGCAGGTCCCTGAAAATCTAGGTCTCCCGGGAGGAGAGCATAGGCAGAGGTTCAGGATCTCTGGGTATTGACCAGAGTGAGGGGCTGCATATCTACCTGCTGAGGGGCGGGGGAGGGGGAGCATCCCAGAGTCCCTGGCCCAGGGAGGAGAGAGACTGCATCTGTACTGCTGGTCCAGCCATTGGTGGACTGGGCCGGCCACTTGCACACTGACTCCTGAATTCTCTCCATCCCTCAGCTCCACAATGCAGCCAACGCGAACCAGAAAGAAAAGTATGAGGCTGACCTAAAGAAGGAGATTAAGAAGCTACAAGTGAGGGGGCTGGGTGCCTGGACTCTCGTGTCCTGAGGGTGGAGGGAACTGGGAGAGTGGACTGCTGGGTCCCAGGGAGAAGGAGCTGGGGACCCCAGTTCCTGGGTCTTGATATCTGACCTTCTTGCTTTTCCCATCTGCAGCGGCTGAGGGACCAGATCAAGACATGGGTAGCGTCCAACGAGATCAAGGACAAGAGGCAGCTTATTGACAACCGAAAGCTCATTGAGACGGTAGGAGCCTAGAGCTGGGTGTCTGGGTCCCTGAGAGGTGGGGAGGTGGCCAGATTCCTGGGACCCCAGGGGGCAGAGGTAGAACAGCCACCAGGGATTCCCCAAGAGGAATAAGGTCTGTGCGCCTAAAGGAAGGGGGAGGCAGTGGGCTCAGAGTCCAGAAGATGAGGTCGTGAGGCTCAGGTTGAGTGGCTACTGGCCCTTAGTCAGCTCCTTTCCCACCTTCGAGAGCCCCCCTGCCAACTACACTCTCTACAGCAAATGGAACGGTTCAAAGTTGTGGAACGAGAGACTAAGACCAAAGCTTATAGCAAGGAGGGCCTGGGTCTGGCCCAGAAGGTGGACCCTGCCCAGAAGGAAAAGGAAGAGGTTGGCCAGTGGCTCACGGTGAGTTGGGGTAGAGAAGAGGAGGTGAACTTGGGGAGCCCTGAGCCCTGGGCGTACACGGGAACTCTGGCTGACAGCCTTCCCCTTTGCTCCTTCTCCCCCCAGAATACTATCGACACCCTAAACATGCAGGTGGACCAGTTTGAGAGTGAAGTGGAGTCACTGTCGGTGCAGACACGCAAGAAGAAGGGCGACAAGGATGTGAGTGTGGGGTGACCTGAAGCCCACAGGATAGGGATGGGAATGGGCTGGTGAATGGGAGACCCAGTCATTTAGGCTCATGGGATACAGGGTCTGGATTCCTAAGGTGGACAGGGCCAACAGCTGAGATTAGGGATTTGCAGCTGAGTTGGGTGGTACAGAGAGGAGGTAAGACAGAATCTCGCCCTGGGTGTCTGGGTAGACAGTGAGGCCTTAGAGAAGAGGCACAATTTGGAGAAAATGAGCTCAGGTTCAGCTTGGGCTGCACAGTAAGTGCGAGACCTGAAGGACACCCAGGGTAGGAGGCCTCATAGCACCCGTAGAGCCCCAGATTCTAGTGAGGAGCCAGTGGGTAGAGACAAAGCAGGACATCTAAACCAGTGAGTTTGGCCTGAAGGAAAAGAGTGGTCTGGGACAAAGCCAGATGCTGAGATCCGAGATTCCAAAAATTCAGGATTACAGTGTGTGAGTTCAAAGAGATACAAACTGTATCTACTTGTTGCCACAGGAAATATGGGGAAAAGAGAGCCAGGTCCTTAGAGAAGCTGGGGGTGGGGGGAGGTTGGGAAGTGAGAGGTGTGCCAGAGTTGGGCATCAAGTCTGAGGGCTTTGGGAACCAGGGGCATAAAGCCGGGGAGATGATGGGTCCTTTAATAGAGCAGGGATTTGGAACTGAGGCTAAGAAGGCAAATCCTAAAAGGAATTGGGGCCTCTAGAGGGCAGGTGCTAGGCTTAAGAATCTGGGCTCCTATAGGGTTGGGAGTGGGGGCTAGTGATGATAGATATCATCATGATTCTAAACAGCAAGCTCTGGAGGTTATCATTAATACTGTTGGACAAGACGTGGAGGGGCAGTGGGGGATCTATATCCCAGAAGGTGGTAGGAGCTGGTGGGCACAGTGGAGAGATTTGAGCTGTCAGGTGAGGTACTGTTAGGGGCCAGGTTGTGGGGTTCTTTTAGGGACCACTGGGTCTTTTAGAGGTTTCCAGATATTCCTGGAGCCAGAAAGGGTATATTAAGGGAACAGTGAGATTCCCAAGATGGCAGAACCCTAAGATTGGTCCCCACAGGGATCAGAGGGTGGACAGACCTCATATTGCCCTACCCTGGAAGGGGCTGGAGTGGAGCCTCTGGGTCTCCACAGGGGTCAGGGACTGAGGATGGGTTCTGTGGGGACAGGAGGGGACAGGCAGGTGCTCAGCAGCCCCTGAGCCTGGCCCTGGGCTCGCCAGCAGAAGCAGGACCGGATTGAGGGCTTGAAGCGGCACATCGAGAAGCACCGGTACCACGTGCGGATGCTAGAGACCATCCTGCGCATGCTGGACAATGACTCCATCCTCGTTGACGCCATCCGCAAGATCAAGGACGATGTTGAGTACTATGTCGACTCATCCCAGGACCCTGACTTCGAGGAGAATGAGTTTCTCTATGACGACCTGGACCTCGAGGACATTCGTGAGGCCCTGGGGCTGGCATGATGCAGTGGGTTGGGGCCAGGAGGGGGTTTCCCTGCTAGCTAAACATGCCCCTTCCCTTCCCCCACAGCACAGGCGCTGGTCGCCACCTCCCCCCCCAGCCACAGCCACATGGAGGATGAGATCTTCAACCAGTCTAGCAGCACACCCACCTCGACCACCTCCAGCTCTCCCATCCCGCCCAGCCCAGCCAACTGTACCACGGTGAGGCCCAACATGGCACTAGTAACTTATTTCCAGGGGGGCAGGAGTCAAGGAGACAAGCCTGGGTCTCTCAGAAGTGGCTGTGGGAGAGTAATTGAGGAAGCAAGGATCTAGGTATCCAGGGTCTAGGCTCTTGGGGTGGCTCAGATCCTACATCTGGGTCCATAGTGGTTAGTACAGAGCTGATAGGGTGGACCCTGAATCCCTGGTCATTATATTCTAGGTTTGAGTGTGGGAGGTGGGAGGGGACGGTGCATGGGGTGCCTGAGGAGGCTGGGGAGCTGGCTGGGATCCAAGGGTTAGATTCCCTAAGGAGAGAGTGAGTTCCTGGATCCTTAAGAGGCTGGAGGGTGAATGCTGGTTCCCAGAAGACAAGGACATTGAGGAGCCTGAATTTAGGTGGTTTTCTCCAGGGAGGTCAAGGGCAGGCATTTGAACAGCTCTGGGGTACAAGGTTAGTCAGCTGGGCCCAGGTCCCTGGGGTGTTCGAAGATTGGCTTCTTTTGGGGTCCTAGAGTCACACAGGTTTCTGACTCTGCCTCCCCTACCTCAGGAAAACTCCGAAGATGATAAGAAGAGAGGACGCTCAACAGATAGCGAAGTCAGCCAGGTGGGTCTGAGTTTGCAGTTGATGGGCATGTCACTTGCTTATTCATTGGTTTCCAAAGGCTTATTGAGGCCTGAGGGCTGGCCATAGTGCTGGACTTGGGGACGTAGGTGGGCCAGAAGTCAGTGCTGCCCTGAGGGCAGGTGGGCAGGGCAGGCACACAGGCAGCTGGTGCTGTGGTCAAGGGGGTAGCACAGGACACAAGCCTGACCTGGCGGCCAGCAAATGCTCCTTTAGGATGGCACGTGCCCTGGGCTTCAGAGGAAGGCTGGAGTCTGCCTGGCAGGGAGCAGATAACTTGGGAGAGTTGTGACAGAAAGCTTGGGAATGTTGAGAGATGAAGCAGCCAGCCAGGTCTGTGGGGCCTGGGGTCCAAGTGTGAGCACAGGGCCTGAAGTTGTCATGACAGGCTGAGGGGCTTAGGCTTTGTGGACCAGCTCTGAAGGGAACAAGCGTACCTAAGAAGTGATGGGGCCTTCGCTGGCTAATGTACATTGCAAGTTTCTGAGAGTAGAAGGTGACATGCAGCGTTTCTCAGAATTTTCCCCTCCAGTGACCCCTGTTAACCTTATTAGCATCTCCCCCAAGATAGAAGCACACTTTGGGAAACACTGCTGCAGAGGAATGACGTCAGTTGGGCGGAATGGGCCCAAGGGGGAGACCTTGAGTAGCCATTGATGGGGCTGGTGTGGGGACCCAGGAGCAGCAAGAGGGGTGGTAGGGGCAGGCGGTGGTGAGGAGAGAAGCTGAGTCAGTGACTCCCAGGGGGCTGGCCTGGCTCAGTCACCTTCCCAGGCCCCCACTGCCAAGCACTGATCTCAGGAAACAGGGAGTGGGCAGTCCCTTTTGGCGTTTGCTGAGTGCAAGTGCCTGTGGGGTAGTCAGGGGAAGTCTAGGAGGCAGTTAGGTACAGCTGCCTGAGTTGTCTGTCAGCAGCTTGGCTGGAGTGGGGGTGCTGTGGAACCTGTTTACTGGCCCTGCAAGTGGCTTCTGTGACCCTTTAAGTGGTACTCAGAATTACTGTCCAATTTATACCTGTTTTTCCTTCTGCTCTTGGATGTTAGGCTGCCCCAGCTAATCTCATATCGAGGACATTTAGGTATTTCCCACTAGTTCCCTGTTGTATGGCACATGGGTCTTTGAGTGGCAACCCATCTTGTGTGTCAGATCCCTGTGGGGTATCCATGGGGAGGTGTCTGGGCAGGACTTGGGAAGCTGGGCAGGAGTGTTTTAAGCATGAAGGTGATTGAAGCCACAGGGGTGAGTCACGTCACCCGGGTCCCCAGGAGGGCGGGAGTAGCTGGAGACAGACCAGAGAGGAGGCTGGTGGGACGACAATGGAGCCTGAGCCTGGGGGGAGTGGGCACCAGCCGGCCTACTGGGTGCTGACCTTCTGCTGTTTCCCACCCGCAGTCTCCAGCCAAAAATGGCTCCAAGCCTGTCCACAGCAACCAGCACTCTCAGTCCCCAGCTGTGCAGCCCACCTACCCCTCCGGCCCCCCGCCTGCTGCCTCTGCCTTGAATACCACCCCTGGCAACAATGGGGCCCCTGCCCCAGCAGCACCCCCAAGTGCCCTGGGCCCCAAGGCCAGTCCAGCTCCCAGCCACAACTCGGGTACCCCTGCCCCCTACGCCCAGGCTGTGGCACCCCCGGCCCCCAGCGGGCCCAACACCACCCAGCCCCGGCCCCCCAGTGTCCAGCCTAGCGGGGCAGGCAGCGGAGGCGGTGGAGGCAGCGGAGGAAGCGGCAGCAGTAGCAACAGCAGTGCCGGCGGAGGTGCTGGCAAGCAGAATGGTGCCACCAGTAAGTGGAGAGCTGGCGGGGTAGGCTACAGGGCTGCGGTGGGGCTGGGTAGCAGCTGGCAGCCTCTTTCCATCTGCTCTTCATTCCCCCTCCTAGGTTACAGCTCAGTTGTGGCAGACAGCCCGGCAGAGGTGGCTCTGAACAGCAGTGGGGGCAACAACGCCAACAACCAGGCTCTGGGACCCCCTTCTGGCCCCCACAACCCACCTCCCAGCACCTCGTGAGTGTCTGGGCCTTTGGCAGGGTTGGGGGCAGCAGCCTCTTGGCACAAAGAGGCACTAGTGCCTCCCCTGTCACCACATGGCTTGGGAATTGGGCCCTGCTCTTGCTAGTTAGAATGTCCAGTGAGCTGTCTTCCACCTTAGGTTAGGTGTTGTGTCGCCACTTCTTTCCAGCTGGGACACTGTATATTTTGGCTTCCCCACTTTGCCCTTTAGAATGCTCCAAAATATATTTTCATCTAATTGGGATTTTTCTCAGGAGCCCCACCAACCACCCCTCCACATTTCTGTTACCTGCCTGAGGCCACCTGACTCCTGCTGGAGGGGTCAGTATTCTGCTTTTCAAAAGGAAATATCCTGATGTCCTCCTTCCTGTCTTTAGCGGCTCTTCCAGATCTTAGGTCAAACCATTTCACTGGGTCCACCTGTTTGCCAGAGGAATGGCCCAGGAGAGAACTTAGTCTTCCACATGGGTAATCCTAGCACTCTGGGAGGCCGAGGTGGGTGGATTGCTTGAGGTCAGGAGTTCAAAACCAGCCTAAGCAAGAGTGAGACCCCGTCTCTACTATAAATAAAAAGAAATTCATTGGCCAACTAGTATATATAGAAAAAATTAGCCAGGCATGGTGGCACATGCCTGTAGTCCCAGCTACTCGGAAGTCTGAGGCAGAAGGGGCTTGCTTGAGCCCAGAAGTTTGAGGTTGCTGTGAGCTAGGCTAACACCACGGCACTCACTCTAGCCTGGGCAACAAAGCGAAACTGTCTCAAAAAAAAAAAAAAAACGTTCCACATGGGCTGAGTGCAAGGCCTGCTTCCTTGGCCCCTTGCCTCCAGCTCCAGCTGAGCTGCCCCAGAGGGGCATCTGCCCTATGTCCACCTGCCCAAGGCAGCTTGTTTTGTGATTGGGACAGTCACTCCCATACCTTCCTCTTCCATGGGCTGTTCCAGAAGGCCATACCCCCCTTTATCCGTTTTTAGCCCTGGGCCCTTCTATTGGAGCACCCTGAGCATCTCATTCCCACCTCCAGACAGCTCTACTTTACTGATGAGAAATGATTCCACGATTGGGTTCTACCTTTACCCAAAAGAGCCACTTTTCTCTCCCATCTGTCTGCCCTCAGCCCACCCCTCTTAGATCCCATCTTGTGTGGATTCTCCCCTCTTCACTCAGTCTCAGGGACCTTGCTCTGGGCCCCCTCCCCTTCTCTATCCTCTCTCTTCAGAAAGGAGCCTGGTGCAGCAGCTCCAACTGGGGCTGGGGGCGTGGCCCCAGGCTCAGGGAACAACTCGGGGGGACCCAGCCTCCTGGTGCCGCTGCCTGTGAATCCCCCCAGCTCCCCAACACCCAGCTTCAGCGAGGCCAAGGCAGCCAGTGCCCTGCTCAACGGACCTCCGCAGTTCAGCACTGCCCCGGAGATCAAGGTGGGCTCCTCGAACATCCCCAGTGGGCCCTGAGCCTCTGACCTGGCTCTGTTGTCTTTGCTCTAGATGTTTCTGTCTCCTTTCCTCCAGGTCTCTGACGAACCACCCTCATTCTCTCTGGATCTTGGTTTTTTTTGGCTTTCTGTCCTCTTCTGGCACCTGTTCTTTCTCCAGGGCTTTCTGTACCACCTGTACCCTCACTTTGGTCTCTGGGCACACTCATACTTCCTACTGAGCTGTCTCTGAGACTCTGTCTCTGTTTCTTGGGGTTTCTTTCCTTCCCTTTGGTTGTACTTGCCCTCTCTGGGTTTCTGTCTCCATCTTTCCTCCAGGCCTCAGTCTTTAGCCCCATTTCTCCTCACAAGACACACTGGTGCTTTCTGTTTCATGTGATGACTCAATACCTTCTTTCCCTTCTAAGAAACCATTTCAGTCAAGAGAATACTTGTTGGCTGGGCGCGGTGGCTCACACTGTAATCCTAGCACTCTGGGAAGCCAAGGCAGAAGGATTGTTTGAGCTTAAGGAGTTTGAGGTTGCTGTGAGCTATGATGATGCCACTGCACACTCTACCCAGGGTGACAGAGCAAGTCTCTGTCTCAGAAAAAGAAAGAAAGAAAAGAAAATACTTATTGAAGTATTTTCTGCCTTGGGCCAGGCTTTGTGCCAGGCAAATGCAGCCTGGTTCCTGCCTTTAGGAAGCTTCCTGGCTAGTGGAGGGAGCGGTTTCTGATGGGGCAGCCATGGAGGAGGGAGCTGTGGGCCCACAGAAGGGCATCTATCTGACCTGCCCTGGGAGACAGGCTGGGGGTTGATGTTTAAGCTTAGACATCAGCCAGGGCGAGGGGTGGAGTCGGGGTGCTGACGCTGCAGGAGGAGCTCTGGGAAGGGCGCTGGTCTGCTTTGGTAGGTAGGAGGCTGGGCAGCATTCAGCAGAGGGGGGATAGAGGTGTCCTCTCTGCAGAGGGAAGGACACTGGCTGTAGGGCTGTGATTGGTATGCGAGGACAGGGCAGTGGGGTCCTGATTGCCAAGGGACTGACACGGCAGAAGCAGCTTGGAGTTGGCTTGCAGAGCCAGTTGTATAGGTTCCACGGGGAAGCTGTGTGAATTTTGCCCAGACTGTCCAAATCCTGGCATTGTCCTTTCTGTGCCCTACTTTCTTCATCTGGAAAATGGAAATAATTGTGATTATACCCACCATATAGTGTTCTTGGAACAGTTTCTGGCCCAGAGGAAGCATTCAAATTTCAGAGGTACTATGGACAGGAAATTTGTGGTATATGTATTTTTCTGGAAAAAAGAAACAGCAGCTTTGAGATTCTCAAAAGGGGTGCATGCCCTTTTTTTTTTTTTTTTTGGAGATGGGGTCTTGGCTATGCTATGCTACCCAGGCTGGACACGACTCTCACCTTTAAAAACAAAAATGAATCACTGAGGTGGGTGGTGGGGAGCCTTAGCAAGGTTTTTGAGTGGAAAAGGCACAACTTAAGACTTCATTGGAAAGGTCCCCCAGAGCTGGTGAGGACAGAATAGGGGGAGGTGGTGTGAAAGTCTGGGCAAGAGAGCACAGGCCTGGGCTATGTGGAGCAGGTGGCACAGGGAAGCGATCCATTGGGGGGATTTGGAAGCGAGATGGATGCGCCTTGGTGGCTGAAGGGTTGCGGGGAGTAGGGCACAGGGCTGGGGTCAGGGACAACTGCTCGGCCGGGCGTGGTGGCTCACGCCTGTAATCCTAGCACTCTGGGAGGCCAAGACAGGCGGATCATTTGACCTCAGGAGTTTGAGACCAGCCTAAGCAAGAGCGAGACCCCATCTCTACTAAAAATATAGAAAGAAATTAGCCGGGCGTGGTGGTGCGTGCCTGTGGTCCCAGCTACTCAGGAGGCTGAGGCAAAAGGATCGCTTGAGCCCAGGAGTTTGAGGTTGCTGTGAGCTAGGCTGATGCCACGGCACTCTAGCCCTGGCAACAGAGTGAGATTCTGTCTCAAAAAAAAAAAAAAAAAAAGGGACAACTGCTCAAGCTAGGGTGGATGGAGGGAGCCAGCCCTGACTACAATGAATATAAATCTGTGGTGACCCCAGGAACAAAGGGCGCTATGGGTTGGGGGTTTGGAGGCCCAACCTGCTTCTGTTACCAAAGAGGATACTGAACTGCAGAGGGGCAGGTCCCAGTCACCCACACCACTTAGGAAGAGAGATGAGGATGAGACCTCCTGCCTCCTTAAGATGCCACATGGTAGGGAAGCCGAGGAGGTGCTCTTCTAGTGTAGAGGTGTCCTAAGAAGAGGAGCATGTGCTAGTGCGGGTCTTGTGACAAGAATGGTCGCATACTATGTATTCCGTAGGTTGGTTTTTTTTCCTCTATAGTATGTCATGAACTAACATTTCCAAAGTCACCGCACAGCAGAGAGTCCCACGTACTAGACAGTCCTCTGTTGATGGATGCTTTGGTGGTTTCCAGTTTCTTCTTTGCAGCTCTGATACTTTTGCAGGTCATGGGTAGATCTTGAGTGAGTAATTGACCCTCCACGGCCCTCCCAGCAGAGCAGCCAAGTGTCTAGGGCCCCTGTCACACCATGCTTGCTCACCTTAGCCCTGTTCTCTGCCTCAGGCCCTTAGGCCAGGCCCTTCATTTCCTCCCCAGGCCCCCGAGCCTCTGAGCTCCTTGAAGTCCATGGCAGAGCGGGCAGCCATCAGCTCTGGCATTGAGGACCCTGTGCCAACGCTGCATCTGACTGAGCGAGGTGAGGGTCCCAGGGTGGTGGGGAAGGGGAAGGCCGAAGAGGAGGGGCTGGCCCCTGTCCGATCCTCACCACCGAGGGGGCCCGGCCCTGCTGCTCCCCACAGACATCATCCTGAGCAGCACGTCAGCACCTCCAGCCTCCGCCCAGCCGCCCCTGCAGCTGTCAGAGGTGAACATACCGCTGTCACTGGGTGTGTGTCCCCTGGGCCCTGTACCTCTCACCAAGGAGCAGCTCTACCAGCAGGCCATGGAAGAGGCCGCCTGGCACCACATGCCCCACCCCTCTGACTCCGAGCGGATACGGTGAGGGGCCACAGAAAAGGAGGATGTGGGCCAGAACTCCCGAGTCTGAGGGAGAGTGTCTGAATACCCTCTTGAGATCAGGGCAGGAGCTGGTAGGCAGCTGGCACTGACCCTCTTCTTGCTCCTACAGGCAGTACCTCCCCCGGAACCCCTGTCCGACGCCCCCCTACCACCACCAGATGCCGCCCCCACACTCGGACACCGTGGAGTTCTACCAGCGCCTGTCAACCGAGACGCTCTTCTTCATCTTCTACTATCTGGAGGTACAGCAGGGCCCCCGGGGCAGCCTCGGGCCCCCCGGCTTCGCCGCCACCGCCGCCGTCCCCCCTCGGGCTGGAGGGGTGAGGTGGGTGCCCCACTGCGGCCACTGGGACCGCACCCTCTCCCTATCCCTAGTCCTGGGCCCCCCCCCCCAAACCAAATCTATTCCCACTTCCAGCCCAGAGGTATTAGAACTGCTTGGGTTGAGGGCAAGGCTGGTCCACTGAGGCAAGCGTCAGCCTGCTTCCCTTCCCTGCTCCATTCGCCGGGTTCCTTCAGTCTAGGCCATCCCTCTGCCCATCGGCAGGGAACTGCCGACCTTCTGACCCCAGTGAGTCATGGATAACCACCTGCATTCCCACTTGAGAAATCTGTATTGCCTCCTTTCTCAGCTCTCATCACACATTAGTTTCTCTTCCTTTTCAAAGCTTCTCTGAAAGCAATTTTCACCTCCTGTCTCATTTTCCTTCTCCTGAGCAGCATTGGTATGTTCTGTGCCCCCAGCCCCGTCTCCAAGTGGACTTTCCAGCCTGACTGTGGTCTGTGGCGGGGGCCCCGGTTCAGCCCTAATGCCCTGCCCTGTCCCCCAGTTCCCTACCTGGTTTGGGGGTCCCCTGATGCCCCTCTCCACTTTTCTCCCACCAGGGCACTAAGGCACAGTACCTGGCAGCCAAGGCCCTGAAAAAGCAATCATGGCGATTCCATACCAAGTACATGATGTGGTTCCAGAGGCACGAGGAGCCCAAGACCATCACGGATGAGTTCGAGCAGGTGAGGGCCCTTGCCCCCTCTGGTCCCAGTGGTAGGGTCGGGGTAGAGACCCTGAAGCTCCTGCGGGCCTCTGTTTCCCTTACCTCCACCCTTCAGCCGGCTTAGTACCTCAGGCTGTTCACTCTGCCCGGGATACTGTCCTTATCTTCCACTTGGCTCCTAGTCCTCCTTTAGGTCTTAGCCCAAATGTCCCTTCCTTGGAGAAGCCTGTTTGGACCCACCCAGTCTGGTGCCCCAACCTCACGATGCTCAGCACTCTCAGTTCTGAGTGTCAGATTTCCTTACTGGCTTGTCTCTTTGCGCCAAGCTGTGGGCTCTATTACACAGGGACCTTGATGGCCCCTTCACCTCCATGTCCCAGCCCGCAGCAGAGCAGGGGCTTAGCACATTTTCAGTGGGGAAGCTGTTTTTAAAAGGCCTTCACATGTTCTAATAATTGATTGGATACTCCCACTTCTTGCAAATACTCTGGAGCCAGCTCTAGCTGGGTGACCTGGGGCAAGTCACTTGAACCTCTTTGTCTCAATTTTCCTATCTGTAAAAATGGGGGTAAAAGGACCTACTTTATGCAGTTGTTATGAAGATTAAATGAGTTAATAACATGTAAGTACTTAATGGTGCCTGCTACATAGTAAGCGTCATGGATTTGTTTTCTTTTTTCAAATTACTTCCAGTTGGTGTGTTCCACAGTGACTTTTTCCCACTAAATATTTCCCTGATGCCAAGCCCCCTCACAGGATGGAGTATTATAAGGTCCTTATCCTCAGAGAACTCAGTCCCTTCCCCCAGTTCTCCCAGGCTGCCGTTCTTTGAAGCATTTCAGACTCATTCAGAACTCAGCTCCTCTCCCGCTGTGTCCTCAGACATTAACTACAGACTTCTCTGATCACATCCTGATTTGGCCCAAAACCATCCTCCAATTATACATTTCAGGGCATCTAGTCATTCAGAAATTCCCACATCACTACTGTCACCAATAAAATGTCCCTGCAGAGTGCTTGGATTTAGACTCTGAGCCTGTTCCATTCTCTAGGATGAGGGTGTCGGTACCCGTTGCCTCAAGGTTTTTGTGAAGACTAAATGCTAGGCCATGCGTCCACTCGGCACGAGAGCATCCTGTGCTCAAAAGCTGCAGCCATCGAGGAAGCAGTGGAATGCTTTGCAGACACACCTGGCCTTGGGCATAACTTCTCTGCGGCTCCCTCCATTTCCTCCTCCTCTAAAGTGGGCATGATGACGTTTGCTACCCGAGAAGAGCTTTGTGAGGGTGGCATGAGAACGTGTGTAGGGCAGTCAGCCCAGTGCCTGGCACATCCACGGCCCTAAGAACTGTCCCCTTTGTCTGTTGGTCCGGCCCAGATCCCAGACCACCTCCTCGTCCACTCACTGACCGCCTTCTCCCCCGGCCAGGGCACCTACATCTACTTTGACTACGAGAAGTGGGGCCAGCGGAAGAAGGAAGGCTTCACCTTTGAGTACCGCTACCTGGAGGACCGGGACCTCCAGTGACACCGGCCCCTCCTTCCACCCAATCCCTCCCCCCGCATGCTGATCCCCCTGCCCAGGTGAGGGCCCTGCCCTGGAAGACTGGGGGAGGCCCCAAGCCATGGGGCATCCCCCTCTCCCAGGAAGTAGGGAGGGGGCTGGGAGGCTTTCTCTTCCTCTCAGCCCCACCCGGGGGGCCCGGGGGCGAGGGCTGCCCCCTCCTCCCCTCCCCAGTGAGGGACATTTTTTGGTAAACCTATTTTCATTTTGGAAAATATTTATGAATAAATAGTTTTATATGACGGCTGGCAGCAGCGGCCTCTCCTGTACCCCCTCAGGAGTCAGTGAGCAAGGTGGGGGTCCTGTCGTCGGGGGCGCCGGGCCAGCTGGGGGTTGAACTGGGAGTTGTATCGCCGCAGGCGGTCATCTGTCTCTTCCATCTCCGGCTGACCCTCTCGTGGTGCCCGGCCTTGGACCCGGGCCAGCAAGGCTTCTGCCCGAGCCCTCTCAGCTGCTTCCCTCTGGAGACGTTCAGCTCGAAGCCGGTCCAGGGATGGGGTTCTGTGGGGAATGGAGTCAGGTCAGAAAGCTGGTGGCTCCTAGGAGGCCCCTCCCCTGTCCTCTTCTGTAGAGGGAGCTGCCACCTGGAACCCCTTGCCTGTATCTAACATGTTCCCAGCCCGAGCTCTTGAGGCCTGCTGGAAGGAAGCCATCTGGTGCTGGGATGCTGAGGGCAAGCATCTGGGCCTGCCCAGTCTTTACAGTCGGGTGCCCCTCGGGATCAAGAACATGTACTCAGCAACCTCTGGCCCTCCTGGGGCCTGAGTTTGTCCTCCTCTAGAAAAAGGGAGCCCATCATTGGTGTACCCCGCTACACTCAGGATCATAGCATCCTAGGGACATAGACTTTTTACTGTCTGACCCCAGTGATTTTCAAACTCTTTGGTCTCAGGACACCTTTATACTCTTAAAATTGAGGACGCTGAAGAGCTTTTGTTTAAATAGGTTATATCTGTTAACATATAGCAAATTAGAAAAGAAAACTGAGGAGTACTGGACACGAGCATCTGTGCCATTAGCCTTGAGAACAGTGGTGTCTTCGCACATCAAATCGCCTCCGGAACCTGCACTGCACACTTGAGAATGAGCGTGAAAAAAGGCAAATGGTGTTATGAAAATAGGCTCAACTCTGTAGACCTTGCTCTCTACCCACCCAGGCCCTGGCTGAGTCCCCGCCTATCCCGACCAGAGCTGCTGTGATGCCCTGGAGGTCTGGGCCTTGGTCTGTTCTGGGGCTGGGTCTTCCTTCTTACTCCTTGGGCCGCTGTTTCTCAGACCCCTCCTTCTTGTCCTTTCTGCTGTGAATGCCTTCATCACCACTGTGCCTTCTCTTCTTCCCCAGATGCTTCTGCATCTCCCGCAGAGGGTCCAGGCGGCTCTTGATCTTCTCATCTGGGCCTGGGCCAGGTGAGGGGCCTCCTCTTGTTGGGGGAAGCTGGTACCAAGGGGGCTGAGTCTGGGCCTCTGCTGCACTCTGGCCCAGGTATGTCAGGATGCCCAGAGCTTTCTCTTGCCTTTCCTGAGGGGGCCAGAAAGTACAAGAGACAGTATATAGTCACTTAGTGTACCAACTGTGTCTCCCTTCAGAATCCCTGGATGTGATAACACAGAAACCTGGGGTGCTCTGACCTGAGAGCCTCTGGTCCTGGGGAGGTAAAACCAGTCATGCAATAAACTGGCAGCAAAGGCCTGTCAAAAACCAACTATGCCAGATGCTGGGGGGGGAGGGCAGCAGACCCAGGGCAGGCTGAGCTCCTGCCCTCAGGGGACAATTGCAGGCGCAGTAACAGAAAGCACAGGAAAGGGAGGATGAGGTGGAGCTACTTCAGAGTTCAAAGGCAGGTACTTTTGGGCAGATACTTGAAGAAAATCCTGAAGGCAGCAAGCCAAGCAGAGGAGTGATTGTGGGGGTTGGGCAGTAAGTTCAGAGTTTGATGGGAAATCCCAGAACGAGTGAGTGACACTGATTTACATTTTATCAAGCTCCTTAACACTTCTCAAATCCCTGTAGGGTTTTGACATTAGGTTGGAGACCCCTCCAGTTTGAAGACCTGAAAAGTTTTACCTAAGCAGTCTACAGCTGGGGGCCTCCAGCTTCCACTTCCAAGCCCTGTGGGCGCCCAGATGGCAGTAACCAACACTTGAATGCTCTGCTTTGGTACTGTTCCAAATTCTCTATGTCCCTATACTCCTTAGTCTTACCTCGATGGCTAAAGTGCT
This sequence comes from Mirza zaza, assembly GCA_008750895.1. Lineage (NCBI taxonomy): Eukaryota > Metazoa > Chordata > Mammalia > Primates > Cheirogaleidae > Mirza > Mirza zaza. Next base: position 32,580 of record VSMD01111628.1, on the reverse strand, counting down.
CCCATCCCCAGCTCTATTCATGACTCCTCTGATGAAGTGGATGACACCAACTTACTTTCTCCTGTCGCTTTTCTTCCTCGTACTCTTTATTGCCTCTGGTCACCCCTTTCCCTTCCTCCAGCAGCTCCCGAAACAAGTCCACAGGGCCAGAACTTGGAGCTCCTGCTTCGAGCTCAGGCAGCGAGTTCTGATGTCTGGCTTTCTTCCGCAGGAATTCTGTGCGGGCCTGAGGGGAATGGAAATTATAGTCAGGACATACAGAACCTAGAGGTGATTCAAGGAACTGTGAGTCTGGTGCTGACCACAGACAATGGCAGCCCATGGTGCTGGGGGCTGTAAGAATGGGAGCATGGGCACTGTGGGATCTGAGAAGTGTCACCTCTCCTAGCCTGAGATGAGAATGGGCACATGAAGCACATGAAGCGGTTTTGTAAACTGCCCCTTGTAAACAGTGGGTAATCAAGGCTGGCTGGGAGGAGATCACTGGCATAAACCAGAGGGGATCCCAACCTCGAGTGACACAAGTAAGACAGCTTTATAAAGGCAGTTAAATCATGCATTGGACGAAGCATCTGGATTCCAGGCATGGCTCCCAAGTCACCACCCCAAGTCGATTAGCAATTTCTACTGATAAAAGTGAATTTTAAAAGCCTACACTAGCTGGGCATGGTGGCCCATGCCTGTAATCCTAACACTCTGGGAGGCCGAGGCGGGCGGATTGCTCAAGGTCAGGAGTTTGAAACCAGCCTGAGCAAGACTCCATCTCTACTAAAAATAGAAATTAATTGACCAACTAAAATATATATACAAAAAATTAGCTAGGCATGGTGGTGCACAACTGTAGTCCCAGCTACTCGGGAGGCTGCGGCAGGAGGATCGCTTGAGCCCAGGAGTTTGAGGTTGCTGTGAGCTAGGCTGACGCCACCACACTCACTCTAACCTGAGCAACAAAGTGAGACTCGTGTCTCAAAAAAAAAAAAAAAAAAAAAGCCTAGACTACCTCTCAGCCACTGTTGAGGATCAGATTAGCTAAGGGACTGAAAGGTTTTAACCAGATTAAGGCGCTAGGCAGAAATTCTCTGGTCTTTGTGTGTTTCTGGGGGTCAGTGCAGGGAAAGAGCTCGCCGATGGTGTGGAACCTGGCTTGTCCCACTGACTACTCTCCCATGCCTTCCTCACTTCTCTGTGCAATGGAGATGACAGCGCGCATCCAAGAACGAATGGTCCTTATGAGCGATTTCGCAAGTCAGGCGCTCTGCATGGAGTGAGCATATAATAGGTGCTCAATAAATAGATTTTGCAAACAAACTAAAAAGTGATCATTGCCTTGAACCGTCCAAAGGGTCAATTTATTAATTTACGAATATTAAGCTGCTCCTCTGTGCCAAGCACTGCTCTGGTCACTTGAAGTACATCACTGGGGGAAATCAGGGCAAGGGTGAGATCAAGGGAAGTTTCCTGGAGGTGGGCGCAGGGCTAGCAAACAAACGTCCCCCAAAATAGGGTCGGCGCCCGGCAACTAGCACCACACGGGGCGCACTGTGCCTGCTCACGACTCCACTTCCGATTTCTGACCGTGGCGCCTGCGCGCTTGGCCTCGGGAGCTCTCGCGGCCGGACACGCAGCTTACCTCTTGCTGAGCGAGCAGCATCCTCCGCTCACGCTCCTTCTCCTCCTCCCGGGCCTGGGCCTCATCACGCCGCACGCGGGCGACATTGTCCTTGTTCCGGACATGCCAACTTTTCTTGGGCAAAATATTCATGGCGCCGTAGCTGTCCACCGACTGGCACACCCGCCGCCTAGCACTTCCGATTGGCGAAAGGATGCTCCCTCCGCGTTTTCTCTGCCTCGGCCACAGATTGGTCCCCGACCAGTGGCACGCCCCCCTGGGTCTATAGCGACAGGCGATTGGCTGAAATGCCCTCCACCACAGCGAACCCCGGACGTGCTGCGCGAGGTATCGCCTAGCGACCGCCTCTCATCAGAGTTCTGAGGCAATCACGAGAGGTCCTGCCCCTGACGCTACCAGCTGCGGCTGCCGATTGGCTGGCACGCCCGTCAGGTCTTCTCGCGGAGGAGCGCTCCAGCTCCGTGCCGACGCACTTGCGGACGCGTTGGGCTGGCTCGTTCCCTGCCGACGCCCTGCCCCGCCTTCAGGACGCAGATTTCAAAGAGCGCTCGGCGACCTCGGCTGTGTTTATTGATACAAGAAAGGGGTTCACTAGCGTCAGGGATGGGCGGCGGGGGGCCTTCTCCAATTCTAGTTGACACGTGAAGTAACCGAGGTTTACAGAGGGTCTGGAGGCAGGGCTGGGGTCTGGAAGTGGAACGCGATCCTGAGCCAGGCTGGGGAGGTCAAAGAGCCCCGTTGGTCGAGCTCAGCGCCACAGCACGCTGTGCCAGGAAAACTTTATTCTGTGCCTCCTGAGGTAAAGAGAGGTGGAGGTGAGAAAGACCTTCTCTCCCCCGTGTCCCTTTCCACCTCCACCAGGACTCTTTTCAGGGACCCGGCCTGGCTCACCGTCTCTATCTGACGTCTGAGCTCAGAAATGAGGCGTCCATAGGAGTTGGCCAGAGCCACAGTGTACGCCATCAGGATGCTAGAGGAGGAGGAATGGAGGCGACTCTGAAATACTCTTCAATTATCTTCAAGGTATGGCTCCTTAGAAACCAGGACCCCACCCCAGCACACTCCTCCACCTTCAGATTCAGGAGTCCTAATTCCCGCCCTCTTCCTCCTTTGGACCTAGCACTCCAGAGCCCCAGCCGTCCTCCTCTCTCAGACCCAGGAGTTCAGGCCCCAAGTCCCCTCCTCGCTTGGACACAGTCCCCTCCCCAGGTCACATACATTAAAACTCACACCGGAAGTTTGGGCTACCTCACCTGGAGATCAGCAGAAGAGGCACAGCAAAAGCCTGGGTTCCCAGGAAGAAGAAAAAGTTCTGGACGGTCTGAGGGAGGCTGGAAATAGACTCTGGGATCTGGGCCCAGATGGATGGCTGTCCCCGGAATGGACCACACGGCTTAGAAGGTGGGATCCTGAAGTCAGAGACAGGCTGAGCTCAAGGAAGGCCAGGAATCTTAACACTGAAGGAGGGCAGAGGGAGGGAGAGAGGCAGGAGCCTCTCACACTTACAGGAAGATGCTATAAAGCACGGGAACCGCAGAGACGGCCAGACCCAAAAGAAGGACCAAGGGGAAGAAGAAATTCACTGTGGAGGCCCGGAAGGTGCGGGAGGCCGGGGAGCAGATGGAGAAGAGGGTGAGCTGGTGGGGGAAGGCAAGGAAAAAGGGGATCTGAGACAAAAGAATCTGAGCCTCTCCTTTTTCCCGATCCAGGAGTCTGGGCCCCCTCCTCATTCAGGACCCAGGAGACTACTAAGTCCCCCATCCCTCAGATCTGAAAGTTGAGATAACCTAGACCCCTCCTCCCAGATCCAGAAGGCTGACCTCCAGTCTCCTCCTTTCTTAGGACCTAGCAGTCTGGGCCCCCAGTGTCCTCCTTCCCCACGATCTCCTGCTTAAGTCCCCAATACCTCCTGCTTCAGACCAAGGGTCCTCCCTACCCCGCACCTTCTTCAAGTAGAAAAGCAGCAGGAACTTGGCTGTGTTGAGCAGGGGCAGCAAAGGGCAGAAGAAACTGCCCACCCAGACCACCGTCTGTGAGTAGATGAGCCCCAGCACCTCGTCGGGTACCTGGAACTCCTGGGTCCCCGCCAGACGACCCAGCGCCCCAGGACAGAGACCACAGAGAAGCCTGAAGGGCGGAGCCGGGCCGCGTCAGGGGCGACCCGGCAGTTTCCCCGCCTTCACTGTCCCGCCCACCAATCGGAAGGGAGACTATCTGAGATGGGGCGGGGCTTTCAAAATTCCACGTGGAGGTGGAGGGGGTGCGTCCAGAGCGCGGGGCCTGAGGCCCAGAGGATCCCTGCGGTAGGGGCGGGGCCAGAGGGAAGTAACCACCTAAAACGGGTTGGGGGCGGGGTCCGCGGACTTATGGCAAGGAAAGGAAGCAGTTAGGGGCTGCAATAGCAAAAAGGGTCGGGGTAAAAGGAAGAGAATGGCTGGAAGGGTGGGGCCTGTTCCAGTAGGGGCGGGACCACAGCGAGGGGCGGGGCTCTCACTTTCGAGGAAACTGGATAAGTAACATGACTGCCAAGCTAGTCAGCAGATCAAAAAGCAGAAGCTTGTACATCTCCTGGCCAAGCCGAGTCTCCCAGCACTGAAGAAGGAAGAAAAAGGTTAGAAAGACCTCAGGACCCAGGCACCTGGAGGTTCAAGCGTCCGAGTCTCCAAATCACAAGCCTATGGAATTCTATCAACACTTCTTCTGGGGGCCCTTGTTTTTTCAAGCATTCATATCACTAGGAGAGTATTCCAACACCTCTAGCTCCTCCTTCCTCCTAAACCAGGCGTCTGGACCCACACGGCCACATCTTTCCATCAGAGACGCAGGATTTGGAGCCCCATATCGTCCCACCTAAGAACTCGGGAGTCCCATCCCCTCTCACTCACCGGAAGCTCTTTGTAATTGTAGCCGCAAGTTTTGCACTCCTCAGCCTCCGCATCGCCCCCACAAGTGATCTGATTCCAGAGAGAGAAGAGCAGGACCACCAGGGAGGCGAGGCGGAGAAACACAGTCCTGGCAAGGGGAAGGCGGGGGAAGAGAATCAGCACTGACCAGTACCTACCACTTGTCAGTTCCCTCCTCAGTGGAACGCACTCACGATTCTGCACATTTCACAGACGAAGAAACTGAGGCTCAGTGACAGAGTCAGGATTTGAATCCAGATCTTCCTAGGTCCCATTTCCGTGGGATTTCCACGTCTTATTTACCAGAACCAACGTTCCTGGGCCGACTCCTCCCTCCCCACCCCGCATCACCCCCCGCCCACCCCATGAGGCTGGAACCTGAGCAGGATAAAAACGATCTGGCGGCTCCGAGTGTAGCCCTCCAGTGGGGCAATGAGGGTGAACACGGGCGGCAGCACGAAGTTGACCCCGGAGATGAAGATGGACGGAAGGTAATTCACCACTAGCTGTAACAGTGGCATCTGCTGGACAAGGGGTGTCCCCTGGGAGGGAGGATGAACCAAAAGAGGCTCTGGGATCCTGGAGGCAGGAGCCCGAAGTCCGGGGTCTAACATACCCCCCACACTTCCTCTCTAGCATCCCAGGAATCCTAGACTTCCATCTCCTCCCTCCCCCCTTGGAAATGTAGTTTCCAAGACCCCCAGACGCTCCTCTCCCAAGGCCCTCCGCACCTGCAGCTCCACGGTGTACCCCGTAGCCCAGTAGATGCCATAGAAGGCTGTCCCCAGGAGCGCGACCACCAGCAGGTTGAGCAGCACCCGCACCAACCAAACCCTGACGTGCTGGCCCAGGGTCCGCCCCGCAGCCCGGCGCCGCACCACTGCTTCCTCCAGCTCCACCTGAAGCCGGGAGAAAGTTCCACTGGGGCTCCATTCCCCGAGGCCCGGGCCCCTCCAGAGCTCCTCAACTTAAACCGACGTAGCACTCGCTCCACGCGCTAACGACCTCTGCAGTGCTTGTTCCGCCCTCTGCGGGGCCCTGGAGAGCCCCGGCCCCCTTACCGCCACGCCCACGGCTACAAGCCCCACCCCCTCCCCGGCCAATCCCAGCACTCCAGCCCTGTGGCTCCGCCCAGCATTCCAAGACCCGCCCCTTTCCAGCCAGGTCCCTTGACCCAGCTCTACTTCACACAAGGCCTGGAGTTCCAGCCGGGCTACACCAAGTCCCGCTCCTTTGTGGCCACGCCCATCGCTTAACTTTGAACTATGCCTTAGGCCCCGCCCCTTTCTTGCTGCTTACTTTTTACTGCGTCCTCGGACCCCAAGCATCCCTATTACGGCCTCTTCTCAACCCTCTCATTCCCCAACATCCGCCTCCCCTAGGAGGAAGCTCCGCCCAGCGTCTGTCCCGAATCCCGGTCGCTGTGCCAGGCCCTGTGTGGTATCCCAGCCTGGTCCTGTCTGGCCCCTGTCCAGTTGTAGACCCCGCCCCGCAAGCGAACCTGCAGCTCATACAGGAGGATGCGCTGGCGCAGTCGCACGTGGTCGTCCCCGCACAGGCCAAAGTCCCAGGCTGAGAACACCCGGTGGCTGTAGCTGGTCAGAGCCCCCGACTCGGCCACCAGTGTCTGCTTCAGCCCGGACACTGAGCTGAAAGAGGGGGGACCCGGGAGACTTGGTGTATGGAAGGATAGCCATGAGCGGGGAGGCGGGAGACACCCCTCTATGGTCAAAGGAGGAAAATGAGCCCTAAGACCTTTGGCATTTGGTGAGCCGCCACCTGAAGGAAGAGTCAAAGAGGCGGAGACGCACAGTCATTGGGGGCAAAGGCCAGGAGAGATTCACAGATAGACGGACAGAGCGGATGTCCCAAACAGAAACCTAGGAGGTGGGGACAGAGCTCCAGAGAGAAGGGGACAGGAACCCAGAGTGGCAGAGATAAGGCCCTGGGGAGACACAGAGACCCCAAAAGGAGATTCAGAGAAGGAGAGACAAAGGCTCAGTGAGAAAGGAGAAAATAATTCTAGACCAGAGGGGGGGAGGGGTCAAAGAGTCAGCGTGAAGGACAGATATGCAGAGAAGGTGGTCGAGGGAGAAAGACCAGAGAGAGGAGGACAGAGACCCAGGAAGGAGACAGAGACCCAAAGCGGGGCCAGTAAAGAGACTCAAAAGAGGGAGGCAAAAGCCCAGGGAGGGGATACAGGACCAGAGAAAGGGGCAGAAACAGTAAGAACTGGACAAAGAGACCATGTCCACCCTCGCCACCCTGGCCCTAAGTCCCCATCATCACTCAGGACAATAACTACAGAAGACTCCTGCGTCACCTTACTTCCACCTGCGCCCTCTTAGAATCTATTCTCTGTTCTTGAGCCAATGGGGGTGCCTTGTGGTGCAGATAACATGGTATGCTCCTGTTTAAAGCCTATTCTACAGCTTCTCTCTGCTCTTAAAGTTTACGCTTCTTGCTGGCATAACCAGCCAGGGCCTTCTTTTTTGTTGTTGTTGTTGTTGTTGAGACAGAGTCTCACTTTATTGCCCAGGCTAGAGTGAGTGCTGTGGCGTCAGCCTAGCTCACAGCAACCTCAAACTCCTGGGCTCAAGCAATCCTGCTGCCTCAGCCTCCCAAGTAGCTGGGACTACAGGCATGTGCCACCATGCCCGGCTAATTTTTTCTATATATATTAGTTGGCCAATTAATTTCTTTCTATTTTTTATAGTAGAGATGGGGTCTCACTCTTGCTCAGGCTGGTCTCGGACTCCTGAGCTCAAACGATCCGCCCACCTCGGCCTCCCAGAGAGCTAGGATTACAGGCTTGAGCCACCGCGCCCGGCCAGGGCCTACTTCTTGAAGCTCAAATCCTGCCCCTTCTACTCATACTGGCCTTTTATTTCTCAGAACACCCCAAACCTCTTTTCCACCACAAGGTCTTTGCACTTGCAGTTCCCTCTGCCTGTAATACTGGTGTCCTGGCTGTTCAACTGCCTGGCTCCTTCTCATCTTTCTGGTCTCCATCTATAGGTTCCCTACTCAGAGGGGCCTTCACTGACTACTCCATCTAATGAAGGTCCCCACTCATTATTCCCTATCACAGGGGTTGGCAAACTACAACACATGGTGCTAATCCAGCCCAACACCTGCATTTGTAAGCTTTGAGAGAGAGAGAGAGTAGTAGTAGTGTTCTAATTCTTGATAAGGGTGTGAATGTACCAAGCTCTACCCTTTTATTTGTATACTTCTTCTGGATGTGTGTGACACTTTTTAAAATTAAAACTAAATCCAAAATTGACCACTTGTTCCCTGTTTGATTCTATCACCCAGTCCAAACCACCATAGTCTGTCACCTGAATTACTGCAATAACCTCCTAACTATTCTACCTGCTACTGCCTTGCTCATGCCTTTGACTCATTCCCTCCCTCCCTCTCGCTTCTTCTCTCCCTCCTCTTCTTCTCTATCTCTCCCCCCCCCCTTCCTCAAACCCATGGAGGGATCCTTTTATAACCTAAATCAGGTCAGGATGAGCTTTTTCTCAAGAACCTGCAATGGCTCCCATCTCAGAAAGAAGCCAAATTCTTTACATTGGCTGACAAGGCCTTACATGATGTGGCCCCATTTTCCATTTCCTACCACTCTCTCCCTCTCCTTTCCCCCTCCACTCCATCCCCACAAGCTTTCTTATGCTCCCTCAAGCACACCAGGCTTGCTCCTGCTTTGCTCTGGCTGTACCCTCTGCCTCCTCCAAAGGGTACCCCAGTACTCTGGGGAATAATCTTTTCCCAGGTATTTGCTTGGCTGAACTTCTCACCTTCCCAATGTCTTTGCTTAAATATCATGTTCTCAGTGAGCTTCCTGGACCACCTGTTAATACAGCAGCCTGCCCCAGGCATCTCTGCCAGCCTCCCTCACCCAGAGCCCCTAAGCCCCCAGCACTTCGAATGCACTATGGAATATCGCCTGTAAGCACCACCGAGACAAGATTCTGTTTTGTTTTTGTCTGTTTTTCCCATCTGTTTTGCCCACTGCCTTATACCCAACTGCTTAGAACAATGCTCGGCACACAGTAGTTGCTCAATAATTATGTCACATGAATGAAAGAATCAGCTCTATTTGTTTCCTATGTAGCACTTCTCCCCATCAGAAAGAAAACGTGCAACGAATGTGCATGCGTGCTTGCTTGCTTAATATCTTACGTTTCCCGCTAGACTCTAAGCTACAGGAGTGAGAAAAACTTCCTGTCTGTGTCCCTGGCCTTCAGCAAGGATTTAAAATATTGATTTCAATTCAAACGGAGGAAAGGGCCACAGAGCAGACTCAAGATTCTCAGGGAAGGGGCTTCTACCACCACCACTCTCTCCACCCCCACCCCATCCAGGGGGTCAGGGGGTGTGGGGTGTCACTGACCGATGCAGGATGAGCAGGAGGGAGATGAGACCACTGGCAAAGACTGAGCACAGGTAGGTGACTGCCAGGCGTGGGCGGGGCGGGTAGAAGCCATAGAAGAGAGGGGACCATTCTAAGTAACCCTGAGGAAGGAAAGGCGGAGCAGGGGTCACCGTGGGCCTGGCAGGAGGCCGGGTTCAGGTGCAGGTCAGTAAGGGCAGCAGGGCGCAAAGTTGGGGTGGGGATCTCCCAGGGAACCAGAGACCTACTTCTCCCGAGAGCAAGTTGAAGAGCTGGGTGGGGAAGGTGACCAGGCCCTGTTGGTAGGGGTTATAGGAGCCGCAGGGCGAAGAAGTTCCAGGACCCGGAGGGCCTGGGGGAGCCCCTTCCAACCAGGTGGGCAGCAGCATCATGCAGGCCGTAAGCACAGAAGCCAGCACGTTGAGAAGGAGCAGGAAGCGCAGCAGGGAGAAGTAGGACTCGGTGCCGGCGCCAAACTGGCCTGCAGGGGGCAGCAGAGAGAGAGACCTTGGCTCCTTCCCGAGTCCAGCCCCGCCCTCCCCGGCCGGGGGACTCCGGACCACAGACCCAGGGGTCCTGACCCCCAGCCTCTCCTCCCTCAGACCCCACCCCCAGGCACGGGCCCCAACCCCACCGCACCCCCGATCTTCTTCAGGGTCCATCCCCAGGGCTGCAGGGTGCGCAGGCCTCCCCTCATCTTCTCCTTGGATCTCTGAAGCAGCTGGGCCCATTGCGCTGCTCTAGATCTGGAGCCATAGGCCACTTGGTCCCTGGCGTGGCGCTGCCTGGGGAGGGGGGGTGACACAGTCAGAGACAGAAAATGAAGGGCTTAGCAGCCCCAAGCTGGGAACCACCCAAACGGAGAAACAATCCAACAGCAGAATGAGAAATAAACTGGTCTATTCATAACATAGAATACTCTGTAGCAATAAAACAGAAATAAACCTAATGCTACTCAGGACACAAAAGAATAAAGACTGCATGATTCTATTTACACAAATTCCAGAACAAGCACAGCGACACGTTGCTCTTGAGGGATGCACACACAGGTGGCAATGCTATGAGAAACGCTAGGAAGCAATCTCACATTCAGCAAAGGGGCTACCTTTGGGGGAGAAAGGGGACCTCAGAGGAGGGGCAGGTGGGGTGCTGCCTCGCTGTGTCCTTTGCCCTGGCTGGAGTTTACCTGGGCTCTCACTTTATAAATATCCTTGGTATTGGTGGGGCATTGGTTCCAGGACTCCCCGCCGATATTAAAATCCGTGGATGCCCAATCCCTTATATAAAATGGCCGAGTATTTGCATATAATCTATACACATGGTTATATGCAATGTAAATGATATGCAAATAGCTGTTATGCTGTATCGTTTTAAAATTTGTTTTTTTGGGTTTTTTTTGAGACAGTTGCCCAGGCTAGAGTGAGTGCTGTGGCGTCAGCCTAGCTCACAGCAACCTCAAACTCCTGGGCTCAAGCAATCCTTCTGCCTCAGCCTCCCAAGTAGCTGGGACTACAGGCATGCGCCACCATGCCCGGCTAATTTTTTCTATATATATATATTAATTGGCCAATTAATTTCTTTCTATTTATAGTAGAGACGGGGTCTCACTCTTCCTCAGGCTGGTTTTGAACTCCTGACCTCGAGCAATCTGCCAGCTTCGGCCTCCCAGAGTGCTAGGATTACAGGCGTGAGCCACTGTGCCCGGCCAGATTGTACTCTGTTTTTAATCTGTATGTAGTGTTTCATGCACTTTCTATAGGCAAATATCCTGACAAAGTAAAAAAGAAAAAGCGGAAAAAGAAATCGAGGGAAGGAGGGAGAAAGGAAGGAAGCCCTGGCCAGATTCAGGGACTGCTAGAGCCGCTGCCACCCAGGGCCCCACTCTCAGAAGGGCCTGGAGCTGGGTTTAAGGCTCTGCTGTTGCCACCTTCAAATGCATAATCAGTTCTGAACAAGGGCACCCGCACTTTCATTTTTCACTGGGCCTACAAAGTATGAGGAAGGGGAGAGGAAAGAAATAAGTAAAAGAGAGACAGGTTTGAAGAGGAGGAGGCAGAGATAATGGCATAAAGCAGAAAGGAAATAATAACAACAGATTTCAAACACACTTAGAAACAGTGAGAGGCAGAGACAGGCTTGGAGGGAGAGGAGAGAGTCCCAGAGCCACAGAAAGACAAGACTCACTTGAAGGGAGAGATGTAGGGACAAGCAACAGAGGAAAAAAGAAACCAAGAGAGGCAGCTCTGAGAGAGGACAGAGGGAGAAGCAGACAGGGCGTGAGGCCTGGGAGAGATGGCCCACGGCTCAGGGTAGCGAGGGCCAGAGGGCGGTTGGGTCCTCACCTGTGTGCCCGTCTGGCCTGCATGGGCCAGGGCAGTTCCCGGGAAGAGTGAGGTTCCTGCAGCTCCTTTTGGGCGGCTTCTGTGAAGGCCTGCATGCTCCTTCCTCCATCCTCCTCCTCCTCCTCCTCCAGCGCCCCCCAAGGCAGCACCCCGGGGCCTCGGTACCGAAGGGTAGCTGCACTGGGGAGCTCGTTGAGAACGGAGGACAGCGATGGGCCTGGCAGGAAGGCAGAGGGCTAGGAACACCCAGGAGTCCAGCCCCCAGGCCTTCCTCCCTCAAAGCAGGCGTCTGGGCCCCCTGCTCCTCTTCTATCAGGCCCAGGAGTTAAGAATTCCCAGCCTCTACTTCCCCTGGACCCAGGAGTCCAGACCCTTAGACCCCCTCCCCAAGGACCCAAGTGTGGACCTTCGAGGCCCCTCCTACACCAGGGCGGAAGAGTCTAGGATTTAACTTCCTTTTCTCTCTTATTGAGGAGTTTGGGAACCCAGCCCTCCCATTCCTGAGACACCCAGGGCCTAGCCCCCAGCCCTCTCCTCTCAGGCTAGAGTCTGCTTCTCCATACTCCTCCTCAGACCCCGAGTCCCGGCTCCTAGTTCCCTTCTCTGTAAACTCAGCAAACAAAACCCTGCCCCCTTCAGCCCTGAGCCGGGCGTCCGGGCCTCCCCTCTCCTCCCCAGGGCTTCCACGCAGCCTGAAGGTTGGATGGGTCTGAACTTCCCCAGGTTCCCCACCTCCTCTGGCCTCCCGGGGGGCTGGCCAGCCCCCAGAGGAGTCCCAGGCTTCCAGGGTCTGGCTTTCTTCCATGGCCCCAGGCGCGGCTCTGTCTCGGATGGCCGCCTGGGCAGGGCCTGCCCCAGGTAAGGGAGGGGCCTGGGGCAGGTCTGTACCCGGCCACCAGGTGGCCTGGAGAGAATAAGGTACGTGTCCCATAAATTGTCAGGGCGATTGCCCGAAAACGTCTCCTGGGAACTGGAGTCTCGGTGGTGTCCTGAGCCAGTGTGGCTCCCAGGCTGGGGCAGGAGCACATCCCACTGGGACTCATTGGCCTAAGTGCCTCCCGTTGGCTTCTCACCCACAGACACACACACAGGTGTCCTTGTGCAACACTTTATTGGGAAAGATGTACACATTCTGACCTGCCTTAGGCCAAGGGATGACAGAGGATGACAGGAACACTGGGGCCCTGAGGTGGCTCAGACGGGAGCTGCCAATGGCAGTCCCCAGGCCTGCTCATCTGTACCTCAGTTTCCCCTTTATGAAATGGGAAGGTTATGTTCCCTTCCCAGTCTGAAATACTGGTTTGAGCTAAAAGTAGAGTGAAATACACAAGAAAGAGGTTCCCTTCTTTGGACTGTGGATCCAAAGAAAGGGAATTTGCCCAAGAAACTACATTGTCCATCAGTCCCTGCTGCTCTGGGCAAGTGCAGTGCTCTCTGGACACCCGGAAGCTGGAGCAGGGACAGGGCAAGACTCCTGTCTGAACAATACCTTGATTTTATAGGAGGGAAAGCGGCCGCCAGAGGTCCCAGGGCACAGGGCCAGGAGGCAGAAGTCTGGGGAGGTCGCGCCCCCAGCAGGCTTCACTTGGAAGCAGGGGGTTTAGCTGACGAAAGGGAATCCTCTCCAGGACCTCAACCAGATTAAGGGCTCTTTCTGGGAAAGGACACAGCAGCCTGGTTCGCAGAATTCCCAGGCAAAAGCTTGGTGGCTGGAAAAGCTGGCAGAGGGAGCCTGGTGGCAGCTTACTCCTCCCGGAGCTTTTCTGGGGCAAGGCTGGTGGCCTGGGGTGCTGTCTTCCGCCGGCTGGGGCTGCCCCCACCCAAAGCCAGCCCCAGCCCCAGGGCTGCCAGAGCCAGGAGGTGGATACAGAAGTAGATGGAGGCCCAGTACCGAAGAGTGTCACCCATGGACAGGAGCACAAAGCCCATGCACATGTAGTCATAGGCGCGCATCTTCAGGAACCAGTGCACCCAGTCCCAGGCCTTCTGGCCCCCGGGGCTCAGCCGCCCCCGCAGTGCTGACTCCAACCGGCCCTCCGCAGCCAGGCACAGCGGGATGGTCAGGAAGCTCAGGTAGTAGCCAGGGTGGAGGCCGTGCCAGTAGGCGCTCAGCAGCATGGTCCAGGCGCTCCTGGGAGAGGGGGCTGGGAATCAGGATCGCGGAGTACAAGTCCCCACTGCCCCCACCCCTCCTCCCTCGCGCCCAGGGGTCCTCTTTCCTAGTTCCAGAAAGCAAAGGAGGCTTTGGGCCTCTGTTTCCTTCAGGGATCCAGCAGGTCCAAGCTCGCATCCAGACCCCAGCAATCCTAACCAATGCCCTCTCCTTTAAAGATCTAACATCTTGGCCAGGTGCGGTGGTGTGCACCTGTAGTCCCCGCTACTTGGGAGGCTGAGGCGGGAGGATCACTTGAGCCCAGGAGTTTGAGGTTGCTGAGAGTGAGTCTGACGCCACGGCACTATAGCCTGGGTGACAGAGTGAGACTCTGTCTCAGGAAAGAAAAAAAAAGATCTAACATTTTATGTTCCATTGCCTCAGGGTCAAGAGGTCCAATTCCTTTGCCCTGTGGTTCTCAAAGTATGGTCCTGGGTCCTGCATCAGCATCACCTGCAGACTTGTGGGAACTATGAATTCTTGGTCCCCACTTCAACCCTGGGGGAAGGGCCCACAGGAAACCTTCCATGTAACAGTCTTCCAGGTGGTTCTGCTGCACACTAATGTTTGAGAACCACGGGCCTGTGAATATCCAGAAAGTCCCTGGTGTGTGGTCCTCCCTTATTCTGGGGCCCAGGAGTTGTTCCTCTCAAGGCCCAGAGCCATTTTTCCTCACTTTTTTTTTTTTCAGACAGAGTCTCACTCTGTTGCCTGGGCATCAGCCTAGCTCACAGCAACCTCAAACTCCTAGGCTAAAGCGATCCTCCTGCCTCAGCCTCCCGAGTAGCTGGGACTACAGGAATGTGCCACCATGCCCAGCTAATTTTTTCTGTTTTTAGTTGTTTGGCTAATAATTTCTTTCTATTTGTATTAGAGATGGGGTCTCGCTCTTGCTGAGGCTGGTCTCGAACTCCTGAGCTCAAGCAATCCTCCCACCTCGGCCTCCCAGAGTACTAGGATTACAGGCGTGAGCCACTGGGCCCGGCCTGTCTCTCCTCACTCTTGAAGACCCAGAAAGCCAATGGGCCCTGCCCATTGGCTCAGCAAACCAGGAGTGCCCAGCTGCTCAGTTCTCTGTATAACCCAGGTCCTGCATTCCTTTGAGAGCTCAGGATTTTGGAAGCCCGTCTGCCTGCCTTCCCCAGGGACCAGGAGTCTCTATTCCTCCTTTCCAGGGACCCAGCTCACCCCTTCCCACCACCACTTTCCCTCAGGACCCGGGAACCTGAGTTCCTGGACTCTTCTTCCTTTAGGGATCCAGGAGCACAATTCCTGACTCACGCAGACTCAGAAATCTTCAGCCACGGTCCTCGCCTCCTTTGTGGACTCAGAGGTTTGGTCCCCTCCCCTTATAGACCCAGAAATCTAATTCCTTAGCCCCGAAGACTCACAGACTCAGCCTCTGATCCTTCTTCCATAAAGGAAACAGAAATCATTCTCCAATTGTGTATCTATCAGCAACTTTGCCGTGGACTGTGACCTTAGGGGGTTCTTTCTTGCCTGTGAGCACTGACTTGTCCCTCTGACATACTTGGGTGCTTGAAGTACAAAAATAACCCAATGATAGAATAATGCTGACTGCCCTATCTGTGGGGTGTAAGGTAAACAGAAAGGGTGAATCCTGTGCATCCTAGAATGTTTAGAATCCTCCCTGGGCTCTACCCACGAGATGACAGTAGCACCTCCCATTCATGACAAAAAATGTCTCTAGGCATTGTCACATGTCCCCTGGGGGTGCAGGACAAATGCCCCTAAGTTGACAACCACTGGTCTGAGCACTGGGGTGCCCTGGCGTTTGACCTACCTTCAGCCCTAGAGCTTTAAGTATCACCTATACCGAAGCCGCTCAAGTGTCCACTTCTAACACCAACCTTTCCCGTAAGTGCCAGAAGCACGTAACTAACTGCCTATCCAATAATCTCTGCTGGAAATCTAATAGTCACCTCAGAGTTAATGAAGCTAAACCCAAGTCTCGCTTCCTCATCCTACCCGCTCCCTAAACTTACTCCTACCGGGTCTTCCCCTTCTCAGGAGATGGCTCTCCCATGCCCTCAGTCACCGACACCCACGCCAGGGAAGAGGGTGTCATTTCTTCTTTCGCATGTCCCACATCCAGTCCACACAAGCCCTGACTCTTCCTTTCAAATTCGTCTATTTCTGGGCCACTGTTCCCTACTGCAGGACTCTATCACCTCTCACCTGGACAACCCTCTGAATTTGTCTCCTAGGTTTACCTCCCATTCCCCTTCTCACCTCTGTTCTGTTCTCCACACAAGGCCAGAGTGGATCTTTAAATCATAAATCAGGTCACGAACCCAGGTAAGTCTAGCTCCAGAGCTGCCACCATAAACTCTTCGTTATGAAGATGTCTTATGACATATCCTCACTTCATCTGGTGCTCCGGAAAGTCTGAGTGACACTCAGTAAGTTACTTAACCTCTCTGAAGCTCAATCTCCTCACTTTTGGTGTGGGGATAGGAAGAGTCCCTACTTCTAAAGGCAGTAAAGATAACAATGTCTGGTACAGAGTCTGCACTCAAAAAATAAGAATGAAAAATAATAAAAGCTAATATATAGCAAGTACTCTTCTATCAGGACTCACAGTACGTACATTCCACGCTTTATCTTGTTTAATCCTCCTGTGTAACTACGAAACAGGTAATTAATAGTAATAAATAGCATTATCTCCATTTAACAGTTGAGGAAACCAAGAGTTAAAGTAACTCATCGAGGTTTCTCAGTAACCTACAGGACCAAGATTCCAGAATGTATGGCTACCTGGACTCAGTTGAATGAGGCTGACTTTACGACAATAAAAACTGAGGCCAAGAGAGGAAAACAATTTACCCCCATGTAATGTCTCTAATTGGGGGCTGGGCAAAAAATAGGCTCAATAAACTAGAGCTCCCATGAGCCTCAGGAGCAGGGGCCCAGCCAGGAAAGCTACAGGCTGCCCCTGAGGGCTGCTGGGAGTTGCAGTTCTGGGATGTCCTCCAAGGCAGGGCACAGTGCACTCACCTCAGGACATAGGAACGGAAAGGTGCGTTCTTGTAGATGTACTGCGCCAGCCACCACTGCACTGTCATGTTCCAGTACCGCATGCCATCCCGCACCCGCACGCAGAAGTCTGTGCTGTAGCAGTCGATGTTGCGGATGGTCTCATAGTCGTACTCCAGGGAAGCCGCCTTCTCCGGACTGGGGGAGTGGAGGATGAGGGTGGGGGACAGACATGCAGCTCAGCCCGGCCCTGTCCCCATGCCTGCTACTGTCCCAGCCCCGGATGCTAAGCAGGGTGTTCTGGCCAGGCAAGGGTGCTCTGGCTGTCAAGACTTGCTAGGGCCACAGGGGAGGATAACCCAGAGGGAGCCCTTGGTGGAGGAAAGTGGGTGAGTCAGGGGGCACAGTTCACCAAAAATGGGGTTCTTTCTCTTGGTAATGGGGCCTGCCACAGCCACAAAAAGCGTTGAGGGGTAATGCTTGCTAAGCTATAAGTCCGTTAGCAACCAAGCTCAAACTATTCAGAGAAATCTCCAAGGATGGTCCCTTCTAAATTGTTGGACACTGAGGTTGCTAGGAAAGTATCATCCCTAACAACAAGGTGGGTCATGGTTGCTAGGGAGATGTTCTAGGCCCAAGCAAGGTCTCAATGATCTCTGTTGCTAAGGAAAAGGCATTCCTTAGCAATAAGGCCTACGATGTTTAGACAGGTTTCCAGAAAGGGCCTTTTTTCCTGGTCCCTGTGATTGTTGGAGAAGTGTCACCTCTAGCAATACAGTGGCTCCCAGGTCATGAGTGCCAGTAGCCCCAGCAGTGGGGAATGTCTCCGGCCCACACAAACCCTTGGTGGCCTCTGATGATAGGAGGGAAACCATTCTTTAGAGAGTGGGGGCAGCTAGATTTGGAAAAGCCTTTAATGCCTGCTTGACTTTTCAGGGGATGTTCTCTCTCTAGCAGCTGGAGGTCAACCCATGGTTACCAGGGCAGTGATCATAAATTTACATGGGGGTATCATGATCCCCACAACAAAATGGCAGTTTGTGACTGCTAGGGGATGGCACAACCCTAGCAAATAGTTCATAATTCTCATGAAAGGGCTGCTCCTCCAGCCCCAGCCTGAGCTCCAGCCCCAGGTGGAAGGCTCAGTATGGTCACCAGGAACAGAGAGGCAGTCCATTCCCAGTTGCTAGGGCTCCCAGCTCTGTATCAGCAACAGAGAGCTGATACTTCCTCAGCAAGAGAAGAGTCCTTAGTTACTAGCAGTGTGACTACCTAGCACTAAAGGTGCTGGGGTCGGGGGAGGATCACTGGCAACAGGGTTAATTTATAGTTGCCAGGAGGAAGTTCAGCTTCCTTAGCAACAGTAGGATGTTACCTGCAGTTGCTAGGCATGGTGTCCCCATTGCTGGAGGATAGCACAGGGCTGCTACATGATGACATCTCATCAGGGTGCTGTTTCCATAGCAACAAAGAGTAAGACTTCTGGCAAGGAGCCAAATCATTGTTGCTAGGGACCTGGGTTCCCTAGCAAAGAGGGGCAGTTCAGTTGCTAGGGAACTGTGTCCTAGCAAGAGGGTGACCCACCACTACCAAAGGATGGCATTCTGAGCAACCAGGAACAATCTAGCTCTTGGGGTGACACTTCCACGACAACAGAGGGGCAGCACATGGTTGCTAGGATACCACCTTCCTTTTCCTAGGGATGGAGGGCAATTCACCACACTGAAAGATGACAAGCGCTAGCAACAGGGGTACTGTTTCCCTACAGACAGGGGAAGGCAGGCCGTGGTTACCAAGGAGCAAGGCTCCGAGGCTCCGCTAACAACAGGTGATGGCCCTGCCTCTGTTCCCGCTCTCCTCCCTGCTAGGGGCAGAGCCAGCCCTTGGTGGTGGGGCCAGCTGGGTCTTGGGAAGCCTCCCTCCCGCCGCCTGACCTGCTGGGGGGTGGGCATTGGAGGGTGGGGCCGCCCCCGGCCCGGGCTTTGGCGGCCACGGGGTAGGCCCCAAAGCCGGCGGCAATGCAGCCGCACTCTGCGGCAATCCATGCCACGTAGAAGCGCATGCGGAAGGCGAAGAAGACGGGGATCATGTAGAAGAGGCGGGCGGGCAGCGGGCGGGCGTAGAAGGCGTCCTCACGCACGGCCTCCAGCGGGAAGAGGTGGGAGGACAGCAGGAACAGCAGGCCGAAGAGCGGGGCCGGCCAGGCGCGCCGCAGCAGAGGCCGCAGGCTGGGCACTGCCCCGGGGAAGGGCTGTTCCAGCCAGTCCAGGTAGGTGCGGTAGCGGAAGAACGGGCCTGTAGGGGCGGGGAGGCAGGGCAGGAGGTCAGACCGGGCAGGTGGGCAGAGCTCAAGTCTGGAGGAGGAAGAGGAGAGGAGGGCCAGAGACGGGATGAGGAGACCAAGAGGGGAGGGGACAGAGACCCAGAGAGTTGGGAACTCCGAACCAGAGATATGGGAGGACAAGGGACTTGGAGAGAAAGAGTTGGATGGAAAATTACATAGAGAGGGACAAAGAAAATGAGGAAGACTAAGACAGTCAAATGGGGACAGACAGACAAGACCCACAGACGTGAAGGTGACCTGGATGTAAACAAGTCAGGGAAAGTAGAGCAGTGATTTTGCAGAGAGAGTGGGTGAGAAGAAACCAGAGAGCAGCAGGGTCTGCAGGCGCTGAGGAGGACTTGGAGTTTTGTTCCAAGCGCACCAGGAAGCCATTGTAGGCTTCTCCAACAGGGCGGTGCTAAGATATCATGTACCTTTTCACAGGTCCCTCTGGCTGCTGAGTGGGGGGCCTGGACTTGAGAGGTACGAAAATGGAAAAGAGGAGACAGATCCAATGTTGGCCTGGCCTAGCAGGGACCAGTGGCACTGACAGAAGGGATTGGTGCTAAAACCCTTGTATGTTCATAAAAGACCACATGTTGTATGATTCCATCTATAAGACATGTCTGAGACAGGCAAATCTACAGAGACAGAAAGTCAATTAGTGGTTTCCCAGGATGGATGGAGGTTTGGGGGACTCTGGTTATGGGGTTTCTTTTTGGGGTAATGAAATTGTTCTGCAAACAGCTACGTAGTGGTGATGGTTGCACAACTCTGTGGATATGTTACAAACCAGTGAGTCCTATGCTTTAAGTGGATGAATATGTAAATTAGAGCTCCCTAAAGCTATTATGAAAAAGAAAACCCGAGCCAGGAGTGGGCATATGCCTGTAGTCCCAGCTACTCAGGAGACTGAGGACAGATGATTGCTTGAGCCCAGAAATTCAGGAGCAGTTTGGGCAACACAGTGAGACCCCATTTCAAATATAATCAAGAAAAAAAGAAAACAAAAACTTTCTATGAAGTAAACGTTAAAATATTTAAGGCAATAAAAATATTGTCTTAAATTAAAAGTGGATCCTAAGCTGTATTTGTTCTCTGGGCAGCAAAAACATCAGGTTTACATAGGCCTGTCTCCTCGATCTCTTCCATGTGCTCCCAATAAGCTACAAGGGGAAAAAAATCATTTAGGCTGAGAACAGTCGCTCTCTATGTCGCCGAAGCTCTGGTCCAGCAGGAGGGTCAGATGTAGACCCAGACAGAGGCGCTCACCCTCGGGCAGTAGATGGGAGGTAGCAAGGCAGGGTGGAAACACAGAACAGACACGAAACTCAGGGCAGGGGGGACAGAGGGCGACAGAGACTTGGAGAGGCAGAGCTGGTGGGGCAGGCCCACTCACCTGTCATGATTCCCACGTAACAGTAGCTGTAGCTGAGCGTCTCCATCAAGGAGGGGACGTCTGGCAGCAGTCCCAGGGTGGGCCCCTTGCTGAAGCCTGAGGCCATTTCCTTCCTCTGGGCCAGGTGTAGGTCCTGCACTTCACTGGCCAGGCTCACCAGCTGGGAGGAAGGGGGTGGGCGGAGGATCATCCAGACCCTGGGCTCTTCCTCACACTGGTCTCCCCTAAGCTGCCACCCCCCGCATCTAAGATCCTGGGCGCCTGCAGCTCTGAGCCGCGTGTGTGTCATGCCTCTAGCTGGTGAGTGCTCCCCAGGGCTCTGTCCTGGGCCCTCCTCTCCTTCCCCTGTTCCATTCTTACGTGTTCTTATGTAACCTCATAGCTTTAGAAACTGTCCCATGCCGATGACTCCCAAACTCTACCCTAGGCTGGACCTCTCTCCCCAGTCCAGGCCTATTGCCATTCATACATGGATGTCTCCAGGCACCTCAAATTTAACACACCCAAAATGGAACACAATAGTACTCACTCCCCAAAGTGCATCTTCTTCTAGTTTCTCCCCTCAAAGAAAAGGCCACCACCATCCACTCAATCACTCAGGCCAAAAACCTCCCTCACTCCCCAAATCCAATCCCTTTTCTTTAGTCTGTTCCCTTCTTTCCAACTCCACTACGAGCCCTGAGTGTGTCTACCTGTCCCTCTGGGTCCTCTCTACTCTCTTTCCCACCCAGACACCAGGCTGCCCTGGATGGTTCAGTCAATAGAGCGCCCTCGCTGGGGATGGAGGAGGGCAGGAGAGTGAGGGCAGGGTTTTCATTCCCTTGTGAGATGGCTTTGGGATGGCCATCACTTTTTATAGGTTGTTTCAAGGTGACTGGTTCTACACAGCCCTTTTTCCTTTCAGGTTCCTCTTCTTTTCCCCTCAGACCCAGGGTTGGTAACCCTGCTGCTGCTAGTCCAGGGTTCTTGCACTAACCCTTCTTGCTACTCTACATCCTGCTCACACTGTGGCAAACAAATGCTCCTTGAATCATCCTAAATGTGGCACTTCCTGTTGGAACTCCAACCTACCTGATATTAAGCTGCCACCATTTGTCACCTGGTCTTGGATAAAGGGATCCACCTCATCCCACCTTGCCCTGTTCCGCTTCAGTTCTCCTCACTATCCAGAATGAATCTTTTTAAACATGTAAAACTGACCACATCACCTCTCTGGCAACAAACCCAGAAAAACCTCTCTTCTAGTGAATCTTGGTTCCCCACAGGAAGAAGTCCAAACTTTTCCCTGTGGTCAGCCAGGCCTGTTGGTTTGGGCCCTCTGCTCTCTGCAGAAAGCCCATGTGGCTGGCATGGCCTGTGGCACTCAGCCTGCTCCCTTCCACACATGCTAGTCCCTACATCCCTGAGATGTTACTGCTCTAACCTGTCCCTCAGCCAACCTACTCCTGCCCCCCTGGCTCACTGCAGTTCCCTGAGGAGCTGCTGGAGCCCAGCACACAGTAGGAATTCATGACTTTGTAACTCTGGGGAGGGGCCTGGGAGTCTGTTTATACCCATCTTCCCAGGTGATTAGGAGCCAGATGTAGGTGTCCTACTTTTGTGCCCTTAACCAAGTACTTTATCCTCAGAGCTGGTTTTCCTTCTTTGCAAACTGGCTGGCTACAAAGACACAAGGAGAGCATGTTGGCTGGTAAAGCGCCCAGCTCCACCTCTGGCACACTGCAAGCAGCCAATGGCATCTAATGTTATGTTACCTGGGCTATTTCTTCACCCCAGAAAGAAATGTCAGGTGGGCACCTGCCAAGGGGCAAGTGAGTGGTGAACCCTCTTCCCAGGGCAGGGGGAGAGGTGAAGTCCCGCCCCCAGGTGTATGGGAGCTAAAACTCCCCCGCCCCCCACGGGAGCACCTGGGGGGAAGGGGGGAAGAGGTGAAGTCGGGGAGGTTAACTGGTCCACAGGCAGGCTGCAGGGGAGTAGCAAGCCCCGAGTCTGACCTTCAGTGTCAGCAGCAGCTGGACGGCATTGGTGAAGGGCGTGGGAGTGGGCAGGCCCAGCAGGCTGAGGGCTCGGAAGAACAGGAGATAGGAGAAGGTCCAGGCTAGAGCCAGGGCGTGGCAGGAGCTGGGCAAAGGCAAGAGGCACGTGGGGCTGGAAGCAGAGGCCTCAGCCCTGGCTTCCCCCTTCCCCAGAGCCTAGCCACAAATCCTCCCCCATCTCTCCCCTTCAGAGACAGAAATGGGAGGGCACAGAGAGGACTGAAGTGTGGGAGGTAGGGACTGAAGCCTATGATTGAAACAGCTGAGAAGAGGCAAAGGCACACAGAAACACATAGCAACAGAGAAGAGAAGAGAATGAGGAGGGGTTAAGAGAAACTTCACAGTAAAAACCCTTCAATCCTCCACTTTTTTTTTTCTCAAGATGCAGAGCTCAAGATGAGAGTGAGGGATATGAATGAACATGAATGGTGGCAGAGCCAGCAGACAAATACCATCCTCCTCTCTCCATGACATGGACGTAGAGGACTGGGACAAACACGCAGGGACAAGATGCAGAACAAGGCAGGGGAGGAAGGAAAACAGATGAAATGAACGACACAGAGAAACAAACTGATAAACCAGAGACTCTCGGAGACTGAAGCAGAAGCTGAAAAAGACCCAAAGAGGAAACAGGTTGCTTCTTCCTCTCCCCCGACTCCCCCTCTCCTCCCTCCACCATGTCCTCACCAGGGCTGGGCCTGAATGAGGGCCCAGGTCCCCAGGATGGTGACCAGGGAATGCAAAGTGTGGGGGCCACAGGTGAACAAGGTGAGCCCCAGGCCCACAGCTGCTGCCCCCCATCTCTTCAGCCCAGGTCCTGCAGGAAGAAGGGACAGCATAAGCCTGGAATCTTCCAGAGGGCCCCCCGCCCACGCTACCACCCCCTTATTTTCCACTGGGGAGGGAACCTGACTCACCGGCCTTCTTAAAGAGGAAGCCGATGGGGATGGAGATAAGAAGAACCACTAGATATGTCCATTCTTCAGGCGACATGGTCTGGGGGAGGGGCAGAGGTGCGCAGTGAGAACCCAGGAATGCAGGCCTCCTGCCTCCTCCTGCTTCAGGGATTGAGGATCACAGCCCCCTAAACTCCAGGTTTTGAGGATTCTGTAGTCTCTAGGAATCCGGACCTCCAGTCCCTTCCTCCTTCCAGAACAGAGGAATCCATTCGTAGTCCCTCTCCTTCGAGAATCCAGGCCTCCAGCCCTCTTCTCCTTTGAGAACCCAGGAAACCAGATCTCCCAGCCCCCAGACCCCTCCTTTGCGAACGCAGAAATCAAAGCTACTCCCCCGACCCCCGTCGAGGCCCCAGATATCAACACACACCTTCTCTGAGAACCCAGAAACAAGCCCCCTCCTGGCCCCTTCCTCTCTGAGAGCCCAGGAATCTAGGTCGTCCAGCTCCCTCCTCTTCGAGGATCCAGGAACCTAGACCCCTCTGTTGATCCCCTGGCCCCTTCCTCTTTTAGAACCAGATATGCTGACCCCTTAGCCCTCCTCCGAGAGCACTCAGAGGGGCCCGGGCCTCCAGCCTCCCGCTCTTCGGAGCTCTAGACCCCTCTTACTCGGAACCTGGAGAGCAGACCCCGCCCCGTCTTCTCAGGACCCAGCCCAGCCCAGCCGGCTGCGCGCCCCGCCGCGCCGACCCGATCCCGCCCCGGCAAAGCCACAGGCGGTTACGCCACTCAGATCTGCGGCCGCGCTGCCGGGGCCGTGCCCGCACCCTGTCAGCCCTCCGCCCGCAGCGACCCGCCACTGAGCCCGCCTCGCCACCCGGGCGCCCCCACCCCGGCCCACCTGAGACGCCGCCGGGCGGCGGGCGGCCGAGCAGTCCCAGCCCGCGGGCCGCCGCGGCTCCGACCACGCCTCCCCCGCCCAGCACGCCCCGCGCCGCCTGCTCTTTCGCTGGGCCGGCCGGGCCGCGCCGATCGGCCCGGGAGGCGGCCGCTGGCAGGCTCCGGGCCGGGTAGGGAAGGAGCCCAGGAGCGGGCGCCGAGAGCACGAGGCGGCGCCGGGACCCAGGCCCGGATCTGCCCAGCCGGGGTTCTGAGCCGCGAGTACGTGAGGGGGCGGGGCTTCGGGCTCGGCAGGAGGAGGGGCCAGAAGCTTTGGGCCGGGAGGGAACGGCACAGGCCCGGGAGAGGAGGCGGGGCCTGGAGCTGAGCGTTCGGGGTGAGGCGGGACCTCTGTTCGGGTTCTTTCGGGCACAATCGGGAGCTTGCGCTCACCGTTTGGAGGCGGGGCCACAGGCTCCGACTTACTTCAGAGATAGTCGAGTACTTAAGGTCAACGTTCGGATGTGGGTGGGGCCACAAGCTTCGGTTCCCTTCGGAGGTAGTCGTGTATAAACGACGCTAGTATGATAGACAAAGCCATCAGCTTCGCCAGATACTGAGCCTCCTTTTCGTGGGGCGGGGGCGGGGGAAGGCGGGGCCACAGACTTAGGCCACGCGGAGGAGGTGTTGACCACCAAGGGGCGGGGCGAAGGCGGCCTGACCTGAAGGAGGCGGGCCGGGGGCGGGCCGTGCGGGCCTAGGGGCGGGGCCAGGTAATGAGCCTCACGGTCCCAAGTTCAGGAGCAGAAGCGGCGCAGGTAGGCGCGTTACGGCGGGCGGGACCGAGGCGTCCCACTGCGCGGGGCGTGAAGGAGGAGGCGCTACGGCCCCGCGGGGGCGTATCCCAGACTTCCCGCCACGCTGAGGTGGCGGGATGACGAAGTCAACTCTGGGGGTCTGCAAGTCGCGGGGCGGAGGAAGCAGCGCGTGGCGCGCTACGTAGCGGGTGGCTCCGCCTCGACTGTGAGTTGGTGTTTGCGAGGTGCCTGGCTGGTTCTGTTGGAGGACTGCGGGACATTCTGAAGGGAGGCAGGGACGCGGACTGAGCGCTCCCAAGTAGGGTGAGCCCACCCAGCGGAGGACAGACGGCGAGCGCCCAGGGGGCGGGGCCTCCGGGTTGGGGTTCGGTTGGGGGGCAGGCACTCCCAACTGGGGCGCGCCGCGGACCGGAGGGGCGTGGCCACAGGCTGCGGGATTGCCTGGAGCCGACGATGCCCGAACCCTGAGCCGCCTGCGCTCGCTCGGGAGGGGCGGGGCTTCGAATTCGCTAAGCCGAGAACGCCCGAACGGCGAACCGTCTGCACTCGGGAGGGGCGGGGCTTCGAATTCGGCTAAGCCGAGAACGCCCGAACGGCGAACCGTCTGCACTCGGGAGGGGCGGGGCTTCGAATTCGGCTAAGCCGAGAACGCCCGAACGGCGAACCGTCTGCACTCGGGAGGGGCGGGGCTCCCTACTGCGGGATTCTCTCTCAGAACGAGAAGGCCCGAACGCTGAACCTCGGTGGTTTGGGAAGGGGAGGAGCCAAGCTCCGAGTGTCCGGCAGAGGGTGTGGCTGGGCAGCGCCTTGGCCTCCAGAGCTCCCGACCTTTGGCGGGAACACCCGAAGCGATACGACACTGTGCAACAGGCCGGTGCCAAAATGGACCTTTGTAAGGGGCATGGCGCCGCGCTTGCGGAGGTTTCTTTCTGACCCTCATAGGCGCGATGGCAGGTAGGGCAGTGTTGGTACAGAGTGGGATGCCGACCGGGGTTCCAATGGCTGAACGGGGCTCCGTAGCTCCGCCAGGGGCGGGGCCCGGTCTCCCGCGGCCGCGGGCCTGGTGGCATCGTCCGGGGGCGGAGCTTGTCGCTCAGGGGGCGGGGCTTCCCCGGGACCCTGGGGGCGGTGGGAGCGCTGGGGCCGCAGGCTGCGCGCAGCTGTTTCGGTGACCGCTTTGCCCCCTGGCTCCCGCAGGATGCTGGTGGTGGAGGTGGCAAACGGCCGCTCCCTGGTGTGGGGGGCCGAGGCGGTGCAGGCTCTTCGGGAGCGCCTGGGAGTGGGGGGCCGCACGGTGGGCGCCCTGCCCCGCGGGCCCCGCCAGAACTCGCGCCTGGGCCTCCCGCTGCTGCTGATGCCTGAAGAGGCGCGGCTTTTGGCCGAGATCGGTGCGGTGACTCTGGTCAGCGTCCCGCGCCCGGATCCCCGCCACCACAGCCTGGTAAGGCGGCGGGGGAGATCGAACTCCTGGGTCCTGTGGGAGCAGGGGCTGGGAGCCTGGGACTTCGCGTGCCCGAGGTGGGAGGGGATTCCCATCAGGGACTCAGGATTCCTGGTTTCCTAGGGAACCATAAGCTTGGGTCCTGAAGTTGCAGCTGAATTTACTTCTCAGGCTCTGGCATCCTTTAAGCGCCAGCAAGAGCAAAGCTTCCAGGAGCAGAGTGCCTTGGCGGCTGAGGCACGTGAGACCCGTCGTCAGGAGCTCCTGGAGAAGATTACAGAGGGCCAGGCTGCCAAGAAGCAGAAGCTAGAACAGGATTCAGGGACCAGCGGGAGCCAGGAGGCCGGTGGGAGCGAGACCAGTGATGGCCAGACTTCTGGAGAGCAGGAGGAAGCAGGTGAGGGTGGGAGTTGGAGTCCAGGGACTAGGGGAAGGAGGGAAGAGATCTTTGGGGAATTTTGGTGGAAATCTAGGGCCTGGGCCTCCCTGGGGGGTGGAAAGACCTTACCCCTTGGATTTACCAAACTCTTCTCTGCACCTTTCCCAGCCCCCTCCTCTTCCCAACCGGGATCTTCAAATGGGGTGACCCCCTTGCCCAGATCTGCTCTACTTGTCCAGCTGGCCACTGCCAGGCCTCGACCTGTTAAGGCTAGGCCCCTGGACTGGCGTGTCCAGTCCAAAGACTGGCCCCATGCTGGCCGCCCTGCTCACGAGCTGCGCTATAGCATCTACAGAGACCTGTGGGAGCGAGGCTTCTTCCTCAGTGCGGCTGGCAAATTCGGGGGTGACTTCTTGGTCTATCCTGGTGAGTTTGCATTGGGGATCACTGGTTGCTGTGCCTTTCCTCACAAACCCAACATATTCTGCATTTTTTTTTTTTTTTGGTGTCACTTTCTCTTAGCCTCTGAGATCCATAGAAGGACAGGAAACATTTGGGAGCCCCTGAGGTCATTTGGAGAGCAGTTTAGTAACTTTTATTTAACACTTCCTTTGATCCAAAAGATTCACTTAGAAATAGTTAGACATGTGTACAAACCTACAGGAATATTCACTGCCGAATTTCCACAATATTGAAATAGAAAAATTGGTAAACAGCCAAAATAATTCTTAATACATGAGCAGTTAGATGTCAGAGAAACATAGCATTAGTTATCAGATCAATGTAGGTCCGTGTATGTTTATCAAAAATATGACCAAAGGGGGAAAAAAGAACAAGTGTTGGACAATGTGTATAGTAAGAAGTAAATTATATTTTTGTATGGATATGCAGATATATACATATTTATTAATAATTAGCCTTCAAAATTGTGGCTGTAGTGAAAGAATGTGAGAAGATGCAAATTAATACAGCCGTTACAGAAAATGATACGGAGGTTCCTCAAAATTAAAAATAGGCAGATGTAGTGGCTCACACTTATAATCCCAGCACTTTGGGAGGCCAACGTGGGAGGATTGCTTGAGGCCAGGAGTTTGAGACCAGCCTGGGAAACATAGACCCTGTCTCTACAAGAAGTAAAAGAAATTAGCTGGGCATGGTAGTGCAGGCCTGTAGTCCCAGCTACTCGAGAGGCTGAGGCAGGAGGATCACTTGAGCCCAGGAATTTGAGTCTGTGGTAAGCTGGGATCATGCCACTACACTCCAGCCTGGGTGATGGAGTAAGACCCTGTCTGGGGGAAAAAAGAATTAAAAATAGAGCTACCATATGATCTAGCAATCCCACTTCTGGGTATATATTCAAAGGAAATGAAATCAGAGATATCAGAACTACCATGTTCATTACAGTGTTAATCACAATAGCCAAGATATGGAATCAATCTAAGTGTCCATAGTGTCTTCCATAATGAGTGTACTAATTTTTATATCTTTTCCTATTCTTTCTTTAGAGCCATAATTCACAGTTTTTAAGGCTAATATGTATATATTTGCATGTTCATATAAAAATATTTACTTATTGTACATGTTTTCTACCACCTGTTCTTTTTTCCCTCTTGGTCATATTTTAATGGATGAATGGATAAAGAAAACATAATACATATATACAGTGGAATACTTTCAGCCTTAAAGAAGGAAATACTACCATTTGCAACGACATAGATGATCCTGGAAGACATTGTATACTATTCAGTGAAATAAGCCAGGCATGGAAAGACAAATACCACATGATCTAACTTACACATGGAATCTAAAAAAGTCAAACTCAATAGAAGCAGAGAGTAGAATGATGGTTACCAGGGGCTGGGGCTTGGAGGGAGGATTGGGGAGTTGTTGATCAAAGGATACAACATTTTGGTTAGATAGGAGGAATAAGTTTAAGAGATCTATTGTATAACATGGTGACTAGAGTTAATAACAACATATTTATACTTGAAAATTGCTAAGAGTAAATTTTAAGTGTTCTCATCACAAAAAATAAGTATATGAGGTAATACATGTGTTAATTAGCTTGATTTAACTATTCTGCTATGATACTTTTTTTTTTTTTTTTTTGAGACAGAGTCTTGCTCTGTTGCCCGGGCTAGAGTGTCGTGGCGTCAGCCTAGCTCACAGCAACTTCATACTCCTGGGCTCAAGGCATCCTCCTGCCTCAGCCTACCTAGTAGCCGGGACTGCTGGCACATGCCACCACGCCTAGCTAATTTTTTCTATTTTTAGTTACCCAGTTAAGTTTTTTTTCTATTTTTAGTAGAGACGGGGGTTGGGGGGTCACGCTCTTCCTTAGTCTGGTCTTGAACTCCTGACCTCAAGTGATCCTCCTGCCTTGGCCTCTCAGATTGCTAGGATTACAGGCATGAGCCACTTCACCTGGCAATGATACATATTTTAAAACATGTTGTATGTGATAAATATTTACAGTGTTTGCTAGTTTAAAAAAATGTTTAAAAAGAGAATGAAAAGAACTTTAAATAAAACGGAGTACTAAGTAAATTAAGAGAATCCTGTCAAGCAAGTAGAAAAAGACGAACACTAGCCCAGTACAATGGTTATTATCTTTGGGAGGGAATTTGCATTAGGAATAGGTAAAAAGGACTTTTATTAAATCAGATAATTTTTGAATTTTTACTAGGAGTGTAACTACAAGGTTAAAAAAATGTATACAAAATTACCTTTCTTGTTCCCCCTAAATGTGGAAAGATGGAAACATCTAATAAGTAGTAAGATCTTAGCTATGCACGAGGGACTCTCTCCTAAATCTTATGCAGATGAGCAGAGAGCCATGGTCTGTTTAATCTCAGGAAGATTTAGAAACATCAGAGAGATTCAAACCTTTGCCCTTTTAGATTTACATGACCCGTTACTTACCCTTCAGTCTTCTCTATCATGCTCTACTCTGGTTCCCAGGCTACTTCATCAGCTTCATCTAATCCAGGGGCAAACTGCAGCCCCAGGTCAAATCCAGCTCACCCACCAACTGGTTTTGTAACTGAAGTTTCATTGGAACACAGCTCTGCTTGTTCGTTTACATATAGCTGTGGCTGCTAACCACTACAGTGGCAGAGTTGAGTATTTGCAACATGGCCCACAAAACTGAAAATATTTATTATCTGGCCGTTTTTGGAAAAAAATTTTTTGATCCTTCATTCCATCTATTTATTGCTCTATCCTATTGTAAAATCTGTTCTTATTCCTTATAGTCCATTAGTCAGTTCTCAGTGGATGTTTACATGATACCCTTTTGAGTTCCTCATGGCTTTGACTGATTTTGTGATCCTGGTTCTTAGGCCACGACAATGACATATTCTGTTATTTATTTGTTTTTATTTTTTTTTGAGACAGAGTCTCGCTTTGTTTCCCAGGCTAGAGTGAGTGCCGTGGCGTCAGCCTAGCTCACAGCAACCTCAAACTCCTGGGCTCAAGCAATCCTGCTGCCTCAGCCTCCCGAGTAGCTGGGACTACAGGCATGCGCCACCATGCCCGGCTAATTTTTTCTATATGTATTAGTTAGCCAATTAATTTCTTTCTATTTATACTAGAGATTAATTTCTTTCTATTTATAGTAGAGATCTATTTATAGTCTCGCTCTTGCTCAGGCTGGTTTCGAACTCATGACCTTGAGCAATCTGCCCACCTCGGCCTCCCAGAGTGCTAGGATTACAGGCGTGAGCCACTGCGCCCGGCCTATTTATTTGTTTTTAAAATGAGATTATGCTGAACAGGTGTGAAGCCTTGCTCCCCTCCCATCCTTCCCCCCCTCAACGTGTCATTTAATTTAAGTTGCATAGCATTCAGTCTTAAGGATGTACCATAAAGTTAACCAGTCTGTTGTTTCGTTGTTTCCATTTGTTTGCAATTATAAATGATAACAAAGTAAGCATCTTTGTAGGTATATTTCAGTGCCAGTATACTAGAAGTAGAATAGCTGGATCCAAGGGTATCTGTTTTAAAGTATCCATAGTGATTGCTAAAATGATCTCACGTCTGCTGATGGAAGTTCCAACACCTTCCAGCCCTCTGCCCATGGGAACTGCTACAGTGTCTCTCTCCCTCACTCAGGTGACCCGCTCCGCTTCCATGCCCACTACATCGCTCAGTGCTGGGCTCCTGAGGACCCGATCCCGCTCCAGGACCTGGTCTCTGCTGGCCGCCTTGGAACCAGCGTCAGAAAGACCCTGCTCCTCTGTTCCCCACAGCCTGATGGTAAGGTGGTCTACACCTCGCTGCAGTGGGCCAGCCTGCAGTGAACTCCAGAGACCTGGGGGATGTGGCTGTGTCCGCAACAAGAGTCTTTCTAGATGTTCCCAAGCTCATCTCCGCGTGGGAGGCTAGAACACCCTCCTACCTCTCTCTACGGTTAGTTTTTGATATCCAGGTTTTTGAACACTACATCCTTTTTATGTTCCTCCCTGTTTCAAAGCATTTACTGGCTTTGTTGTTTTTGTAGTTACCTATTTCCACACTGTGAGCTTCTTGAGAATGAGGACTGGGTTTGATTCATGGCTGTTTTCTACAGGGCTTAGGTCCCAGGAGATTTCAATAAACTTGTTGAGTAAATGTTGACTGTGTGATTTAAATTCTTAACGACAATCCTGGGAAGGGTGGATGTTTTCATCTGCATGTACAGATGAGAAAAAGGCATAGAGGACGGGAAATGACTTGCCCACAGTCAGACAACTAGTAAATAGCAGGGGTAGGCCTTACAACCTGGTTTTCTGACTCTTAAATCTGAGTTCTTCCCACTGCACTAAACTTGCTTTTGAAAAGATTCCTACATTTCAGATGCATACAGAGGTTATAAATAAAAATATATCAATGAAGGAAAGGAAGAAGTAAGTGTTTTAATTTCAGGACAGGAGTTCAGAGCATGGGAAGAGTGTTAGGAAGGATACTTGGCTTCTAGAATACATTGTTCTTTTTCATGGCCTGGGTATGGTGGAGAATTTTTGTTTTTCAGAGACAGTGTCTTGCTGTGTTGCCCAGGCTGGTCTTGAACTCCTGGCCTCAAGCAGTCCTTCCACTTGGCCTCCCAAAGTACTGAGATTACAGGTGTGAGCCACTGCACCTGGCTGAGAAACTTTTTGATACTGTACATTTATATTTTAGACTCTGTTTTTGTATATGTTATAATCCACAATTTTTACAAAAAAAATTCCATGCATATAAAAAGCAAACCATTTACCCACCTTTTTGCTTAAGAAATTACTAGAACATTACTAGTCTTCCAATATATTTACACATTTATCTTAACAATATATAGTTTTATTTTGGGACATCTATTTCATTAATGTAATACATTCACACAGTAAACATTCTGGGGCTGAAAGTCTATATTTCTTTTTTTTTTCTTTGAGACACAGTCTCACTGTTGCCCAGGCTAGAGTGCCGTGGCATCAGCCTAGCTCACAGCAACCTCAAACTCCTGGGTTCAAGCGATCCTGATCCTCCTGCCTCAGCCTCCCGAGTAGCTGGGACTACAGGCATGTGTCACCATGCCCGACTAAATTTTTTTTTTAACATATATATTTTTAGTTGTCCAGCTAATTTCTATTGTTTTTTTTTTTTTTTTTTTTTTTTTTTAGTAGAGATGGGGGTCTCGCTCTTGTTCTGGCTGGTCTTGAACTCCTGAGCTCAAACGATCCGCCCACCTTGGCCTCCCAGAGTGCTAGGATTATAGGCATGACCTACCACGCCCAGCCTCTATTTCTTGTTCTTCAATTTCTTTTTTTTTTTTTTAGAGACAGAGTCTCACTTTGTTGCCCAGGCTAGAGTGAGTGCCATGGCGTCAGCTTGGCTCACAGCAACCTCAAACTCCTGGGCTCAAGCAATCCTGCTGCCTCAGCCTCCCGAGTAGCTGGGACTACAGGCATGCGCCATCATGCCCGGCTAATTTTTTCTATATATTAGTTGGCCAATTAATTTCTTTCTATTT